>KI546412.1:0-77944 GCA_000497225.1 Amanita jacksonii TRTC168611
TCTGGTAAATTGGCATGGTAGCCAATAGCTTAAAAAAGGGGTCATGTTACGAATGATAAGCCCCATTCATTTTCTTCTATGCATACCATTACTATACTTTACTTACCGCTTCTCATTCCCTTAGTCTTCCCGTTATGGAAGGTCGTCACTTGTCTTGTCACCAAGTGTGACTCCTTTAGTGTACGCGCGTCTCCTTCCTCATTCGGATAGCTGACGCGTCTCTTTCCCGCGGACGCGTCACCCTTTACAGCTTTCCTGCTGACGCGTCTCCTTCCTTATTCGGTAGTCCCTCTACCTATATAAACCCTACATACTTCGCCTGTATTCCCTATCTTTGGATATTCAATCCTACTTCCCTTTCTTGAGCTTACCTGGTCACTGCCAAGTTAGACGCCTCTTACACTGAGAGATACAACGTCGAGTCTTAGCCTTAGTGCCACCTTCGCTCGAGATCCGAAGTCCCTTCCTTGCCTATCGTCCAGACGGCTTAGTTGCTGCCTGAGAGCCTTACCCAAGTGACCATAACACCGAAGAGCGGGAATGAGAAAGGTTTCAATGACTTCTGGCTTTTCTGGTCCAGGCACAATACCAGCAATGAGAACATATCGTTTCTTGTAGCATTTGTCAGGACTTAGGTTGATTACCATCCATATAAAAAACCAGCAATTAGAAGTCTTGTCACGATAGAGCTGCGCGCCATCGATAGATATCATTACTAGTGTATCGTCTTCTTGGATTTGACCTGCATGAACAGCTTCAAGGTGTTGTGTTCCATGGAGTATATCCTCGTACTCCTTGACGAGCCCCCCATTCTTTGTGATATAGTCAAAGATCTCCTTCTCTTTCCGGTTGCGATAGCGCATCTGATGAGCGCCTTTCGGTGAACGCCATAAAGCTTGTAATTGTGGGCCCAGTGGGATAGTATAAAACCGTTTGATGGGAACGCGCTTGTGCTTCTTCATTTTATAGCGTGGACTGCCGCAGCACGGGCAACTGTCGAGATTGGAATACGGGCCTGCAAACGCTACACAGCTTCGACTACACATATCAGTTTCCTGTTGTATGACTCCAGTCAGTTTCGCTAGCCGGCTTTTGACAACGAAGAATGAATGGAGGACAATTTGACTGTTGTACTTGATGAGTTTCTCTTGAATGCCCTTATACATCCGTTCTGAACCTCCCATCATAACCTGGAAGATCCCGATCGACAGTTCCAAGAGTGGGTCAAGTTCGACAAGCTCCGTATCAGGGTTCCTCAAAGCGAATAGTTCCTCGGCGCTGAGATCGTCTTCGAGCCGAGCGTTGTTGATATTATCTATCACCGATTGCGCAAATTTTAGCTCAGAGATGCTGGCTCGTGGAAGCTGTGTAGTTGGATCAGAGCTGGAATGATTTAATTGCGGCAAATTCTGTTCATGTTCAGGTGAAGGCACACGTGGAGGTGCTTGGTCAGGTGAAGGCGTGCGCTGTGGTATTTGGCCAGGTGAAGGTGCCACAGGTGAGAATGGCCCTGGTGAAGGAGGTCGTGGAGATGGGGAACGGTCTGGAGATAGTGGGGGGTGGCTTGGAGGTGGTGTTCTGTGCGGCACTGGAGGCGAAGGCATGGGAGACAACGACCTGTTGATTTCATTATCAAGGTTGTCGACAGGAGGCCCGTCATTAGAAGCTCTCTGTGGCCGATTTAACGACAATACAAAAAAGATTGAATATAGACGCACTTTTCTCTTCCGTGGACGCATCTCATCAACTGGATGAGCAAACGCTGCAAAGGGCTGTAGCTCTTCTGCATCCCGGAACCTCTTGTGTCGATTATAGGTTCTGCGGCATACCATTCTACCACCATAGCATCGTTGCTTGCAGGTACATTTAATAGCGCTCATTTGAAGCCGCCTCGGAAGTGGATAATCTCGTTGAGTATTGCGTGGAAAGGACTTAGTCGCCGCGGGACGAATTTTGGAATGAAAATGTATATTGTGGCTAGGTAATACACGTGCATGGCAGTAGAGAAAGAGACGTCGACGGAGGCCAACGGAGCAGAACGAAATGCAACGGGTGTGGGACAGTGTTTGCCAGTCTCCCACGGTTTGCTATGGTCGGTTCCGGGAGGGACTTTTCACTGGGTATCAGCTCTGACCTGGGCATATGGCAACTGTTTGACAGATGGAAGCACTGTCAGTTGATCTCCGCTATAACGCTATCGTCTCCATGGACAGAGATAGTGGCGTGGGTCCGGATCTCAGGCTTGACTAGCTTGAAGCTTGAAGTTTGACGACTCGTTGGTAGCTAAAAGTTTCCTCCAAAGGCCGCTAAACACGGTTTCTGGAAATTGGGCGGCCGACCTGGCAGCAGGATCACAGGTACTCTTCCCGAAAACGAAGATGTTAACCACCTTGAACTCTGACAGCCTACCGTTGGCACCGGTATGCAGTATCGTCAACATTATTGGTGCGGTGACGCTGGCGATAACTAAGTGTAGGATAGCATTATGCTTCCACTCAATCTTCAACGGACGTATCAAATATCGTATGTGTACAGTAGCTGAGTCGAGTTCTCTGTCATCGAGTGTCATGGCTGCCACGCGGGATGGCAGTCTGCAGGTAGCACATCCCGGCGATGCTCGGTACTGCTCCATGCGGACCACAATTGGCATATTACGATTCGACTGGTCAACTATACAGCAGGCGCATCATGGTGCGCCTTTCGCTCACGGGCATACTGCCACAACTTGTCGTTACTTTTGCTGCTGGCAACAAGCCGGTCGTTGAAATTGAAGGCAGTCAAATGGGAGTAGCTCCTTGAAGCATAGAAGCGTGCCGCGGCACGGCGACTAATTCGGAAAGGGAATTGATGGGAAGGAGGCAGCCGGTGATTGTCATCAAATTGACAGGGAGAAGAGAGGAGCAACATGGAAATATCGAGGGTACGAGATGTAGATTGAGGCGGGGAAGGACAGGAACACAAATCCACACAAGAGCACAGCTTGGGGATCATCTAATGAGAGGATCTGGGAATAGTCTTTGCTGTGCAGCACCGCCACGGGATTGCCTGGGAGTGACAGGGAGATGTGACCTGATTCAAAGTCCGACAGGGTCTGGCTGTGCCAAAAAGTGGAGGAGATGCCGAATGAATCGAGTTTGAGGCCTTAAAAGTAGACGGACGGCGTGCTTTCTCCCATCTTCACAATCTGTCACCTCCTGCCTCTCTCCACGGGCCGCAGACTCCTGCCTTCTCCACCTTTTTCTTCCTATGGCTGCCGATACCCTGACACGAATTTCTTATCCCTCTGACCCCATGCCCCAGGGAATTCCCACTTCTGGCCCTGCCACCCATCCCAACGGGCCTCGCGAGTACTCTTATCCCCCGCCCTTCCCTCCTCCGTCTCCTCCATCCGAACTCTCCAACGCGTCCGCTATCCCCCCTCTCCATGGTGTTCTCCCTGTCGCCAAACCTGACATGTTCATTGCCCAAGTTGCCACTGATATTTATCATCGCTCCAGAGAGCTTTCCGTACCTTCGCCGTCCACCCCAGTCGAGGCCGGTGCTCATCAGCAAGGAGGCGCGGGCGCCAACCACTATCCATCAGCCAGCGGTGTGCCCCGGCTTCCTCCTATACTCCAAGTGGAGAAATTACAAGTAACCACATCGGCTACTCAGATGGCTAGTGCAAGCAGGCGTCGCAATGAGGCTCACTTTGTATGTCCCGTCCCTGGCTGCGGTAGCACTTTTACCCGTCGATTTAATCTCAGAGGTGCCGACACCATTTCCTCGTGCTGCCTCGCAACTAACGTGCTCCAAAAGGTCATCTGCGGTCTCATACTGAGGAAAGACCCTATGTTTGCACTTGGCCCGGGTGCAAGAAAGGCTTTGCGCGGCAGCATGATTGCAAGTGAGTTGTTTTACTGATGCCCACCAGTGCTCATCCTTAACGCTCGGAAGACGGCATCAAGCATTGCACACTGCCAAATCACAGGCTAATGTATGCCAGGGGTGTAAGAAAACATTCAGCAGACTGGATGCTTTAAACGTATGTATCACCCGTTCACGATCGTGGCCTCCGGTTCTGACATTAGCCCTTTCAGCGGCATTGTAAGTCTTTCGTAAATTTCGTCATCGACTGCTGTAGCTCATACTCCGACAGTACGCTCCGACAATGGCGCAGAGTGCAGAGCACTTACTCAAAAATCGATAGCAGATGCAAAAGCTGCCGCTGCAAGTTCACATGTACTCCCTTTAGGCAGCCAACCGAACCTGTCATGACGCATGTATGGCTTGCTATGCCATGTAGCTGTAACCTTTGTTATTCCACTACTTGTATTCCGACTAGGGTTAATAATATGCAGTAATAACAGTGAATTTGCATATATTTGTATCTACTTAATAACACATGTCCGGCGTTCCGGCAATAGCGTTGAATTCACTTACTGTACAGCTATGGCGCTTCCAATGCTGCTCGGTAGCTCAGATTGTGGCCCATCTAATCCATTACAAACGCTAACAAAGCGGTTTGATCAGGAGAGGGGCTTGCAACAGGTTCGCCTTCGTTGTCTTGTGTCAACATGCAAGTATCTGAACGGTTTACAGGATTATTTCGGGATCAGTCGACCAGGCCCTTCCAGGGAGGTATTGCTATTATTCCGTCTCATCCCTTCAGTTCTCAGCGCCAACACAGGCTTTCCGCACTCTCGCAACCAGCCCTTCTGTTCCAAACCAGGAGGCAGCACACTTCTTTGCTGCATCATTGCCAAGTTCAGCCCCACAAATCCCATCTTTTGATCTATCCCAGTTGCATGATGCCCTTCCAGCGGCACAGCTTCCCATCTATCCACCTCAGGCTGCCCTCGTGGATTGGGCTGCTGACTTTACACACACTCATCAACTGCATAGTGCTGTGGTTACCAGCAATGGTGTCAAATTAGAAGCCCAGCTACAGCATGGGGTACTACCCGCGCCTCCTATCAGTCAGCAGCAGCAGCGGATAGGGCCAGGACCACCTGACCAGGGTACGTATTTTAGAGGATTTTTTTTGCCCCCCTTGGGCATCATACGAAAAGCTGATGCACACACAGCTCGGTTGCAATGGAATCCCGTGATGACTGGACTTGAAATTAATTCTATGCCCATGTATGCAGTTCCCGCACACGTCCCTATGCGAGCGCAAGTGAAATCAGAAATAGATCGTAAGCAGCCGATCGTCAACCCCAATTGACCTCACTAAACCGTGAGCCAGAAATATCGTGGGACAAGGAGTTCAGGTCGCAGGAGCTACAAGTTTCCGGATCATCTCAGGCGGTGATAGTAGAACCCGTGGAACCGCAGGTACGGCGGCCTTCGGACGAGTTGGCCCGGACGGCCGCTATGCTATTGGACCAAGTGAAAGATGAACAGAACCCGAAATTCAAGAACAGTCAATTCATGGATCTCATGAGGCAACTGCGTGATGGTAAAGTCACTGTTGAGGGCAACCGAATGGTAGAAACAGAAGGAACGCCCATAGCTCAAGTGGACGTCAAGGGCAAAGGTCGTGCAGTTGACGTGCCAGCCTCTCGAGTGGCGCCTCTTTTCCACGCGTCGTTAGAGAGTCAACAAGAGTTCGTTTCAACGAGGGAAGATCCAAATGATGCGTATTTCCGGCAAGAGAATGAGGACTACATCCGGTATTGGGCCGAGCACAACGCCCAACCTGCACCCGCACCTACCACCATTCCTTCAGAGTGGGACAGACTGCAGATGGATTGGGACCAGTTTGAGGCTACCGCTACGGGTATTAGAAAGGTGGATCTTTATCAATTTCAGGCCAACAATCCATATCTCTTAGGCAACTCTTCTCGCCAATCGGCAACACAGTCAAGCGTGCGCCAATCATCAACTGAGGTGAGTTTGGTTATGCCATAACTTCTCTTCATGATCTGATAAAGGCACAGAGTGTCATGGAACTTGAGGCAGTTGTACAACGGGATATGTGTAATGCTATGGCGTGGTATCATCTCGGCATCAAGCAACAAGAAAACGAACGTGAGAACAAGGCACTGCAGGCTCTGAAGCGGGCTGTAGAGCTTGACCCTGGACATCTGCCGTCATTGCTTGCTTTGGCCATCTCGCACGCAAATGATGGTAATCGCGCTGGGACGTTTGACGCCATCTTGGAATGGGTTGATCGTAACGAGAAATACAAAGCGGCTTCGCTACCAGCACGTGCACGCATCAGCGGAGATGCTGATGTACCGCTCGCACAGCGATACGAGGATCTAATAAATTGCCTGATTACCATGGCGAGAAGCAACACTGATGGAGAAATCGATGCAGATATTCAAATAGCACTGGGTGTCTTGTTGAATGCGGACGATGTATGTATGTTCTTTTCAAAAGGCTGTGGAAATGGTGATATAGGTTGTCAGGAATACGGCAAAGCACAAGATTGTTTCAGGACTGCACTAGCACTCAGGCCAGATGTAGGTTTTTTTTTTTGTTTCGTTGGCATTGTTCTCAAGATGAGCCTGAAATTTAGGACTGGTTGCTGTACAACCGTGTTGGAGCTACTATGGCCAATAGCGGCTATGCAGGAGCAGCCTTGGAGTACTACTACAATGCTCTAGAACTCAACCCCGGATACATTCGGGCTCGGTTAGTCATGTTGCTCCAGTTTGTCCGAATCATTCTGAATAGATTGCAGCTATAATCTTGGAATTTCCTGTATTAATATCGGCGTGAGTAATGCTTTTCATCGGTGACGATCTGTGCTGACTGAACCCGTCTGCAGAGATTTGAAGATGCGGCACAACATATTTTGGACGCTCTTGTACTCCAAGAGAACGATGGCGCCTCAGGTGTGAATAGAGGTGTTACATCTTCTGCCCTGTGGGATAGCTTGAAGTCAACATGCTTGCACATGCGTCGTGTTGATCTTGCTACTCTTTGTGACAAGCAGGATCTGGATGGTGAGTAGATGAAACCAGAACCAATTCGTGAATTCTGATCTCTTCCGGCAGGTTTCCGTTCAGTATTCCAAATCGCTTGATTAACAATCCATTTCGATAGCTGTGATTGTTAGCCATGGGGATACGATTGATATTCGAAACCATATATGATACAATATGCTTTAATTTGTCCTCATAATCAAACATTCGAGGAAGAACCTGTTTTGGATGAGTAAATGTACCGATTGAGGGGATTTAGGAAACTTACTCGACTCGAGGCCCAACCGCCTGTTTCTCTCTTGCTGTTTGGCCTCAGCTGCCTTGTGTTTCTCGAGCAAATCCATGTTCATTTTATCTGTCGCAGGATGTCCTGTTGGCCTATTATTTTCCGGCTGTTCTTGTTGGCGTAGCGCCTCTTCGCGCTGTTCAGCCACCATGTCACGAATATCTTGGACGTCTAAATCGCTCATTTGGATAAGAGTGGGACTTCTTCGGATCATCACTGAGGTAGTTGGGACTGTTTGCAACGAGTGGTGGCAGTGAACAAACAATGGACAAGTACCAGCTGCACTTTAATCCTAACCGTAACGGCGTGCGCCGCAGTAATCTTTCATATCCTTCTACACCCATCTCCATCTTCAATGGAAGCTCTTATCCGCGTCGCAGACACCCTCAAGTCCATCAGAGTGCGTTGTTTCGTTGATTCTCTGGCTTTCTATCTCTTAAACTAGTGCTGCGACATAGGAAACAAGGCTTTCGGGCCTCAGGCAACCGCACGAGTTCTTCGACTACCATCGAGTCTCGCGGCCGGCAGACCTTAACCAGGCTACCTCTGTAAGTTGTGGCGGCGGCGTGTTACTGCCGTCTGGCTGTCGTTCAAGGAGTAGGAGGCTAACCATTCTTCCGCACCTTCTCAGCGGATATCCTATAACACTCGCTACTTCTCCGGTGTGTTTTTTCTCTCTCTCTCTCTTGCTATAACGGGGTGGAAAAGCTCATGCTCCTGATTTTAGGAAACTATGGTCTCATCGTCGCACTGTTGGCCGTATATGCCGTGTATGTTAGAAGCCGCGCACTTTTCCTTTTCCTTTTTAAATTGACAACCGGGACATGTTTCCAGCTTGACCAACTACCTACTCCTCATTTCCTTGGGCTTTCTTGTATTCGGCTTCGCGGCAATTAACCGTTTCGGTACGTGAAAACAAACATATTTCAGCGCGCCCACGAGCCAATTTCTTATTAGCGCCGGATGCGACTCAAGTTGGTGAGCACACAATCACACAGAAGCATCTCTATACCGGCCTCTTTGTGATCGGAATACCTCTTCTTTGGTTGTCGTCGCCGATCGCAACTATTTTCTGGTTAATTGGAGCGTCGGGGGTCCTCATCCTTGGGCATGCCTCGTTCATGGAGCCTGGGATAGAGAGCGATTATGCCAGCATACAAGAGTCTGTATAAAATTGTTGCGAACCAGGTTTCCTAGCTATTCGAATTCTAGTTTGTGTCTTAAAAAACCCGACGCGCGCAAAAAGCTCAGGTAGCTGTAAAAATTACATGTGATTGCTGTATATATGGAACAATGCAACGTGAAGGGTAGACATGTGGTATTAATACATTTGAGCAGCATTACGACAAAAATTGCTACAGTAAGATCATCTTAAGGCAAAGATAGCAACGACTGACGATTTACATTAAGAATAGAAGAATGCGTTGTAAATGATAGTATGCATGGCGGGTGAATGATCCAGACGATGCAAGGACCGATATGCCGTGGGAGCGGTAACGAAGGCAATAAGGGTAGAAGCTTGGGTAGTATAGATATTCTTTGTCTAGCAGTAAAGATGAGGCTTTGAACCAGTCACCGGCCTATAGTAGGGGAAGCCATTGGCCTAAGCGATGATAGTCTCAAACCTCGAAAATACGTATATCCATGGGACATACCTATGACCATGCAGGGCAAATCAAATAAATCACGTCTGACGGAGAAGCAAAAGGCTGCAGGAACGGGTGTTCCATTGGGTTTCAACAAAACGCAGTGAGAGTAGACCGATTGGGTGGTGTTTTCGAATGCATGGGTTGCAAAGTTTTCCCAATATTCGACCACGGACTGATCTTCGAACAACTGAAGGAATATTAGCGCAAAAAAAGCAAAATTTCGAGATATCATACCTCATAGATGTACTTCTTCCGTCCCACAAGCTCCTCCGCAGGCCACTCCGTCAGCATGCAGAATTCTGGAGCTACAAGACAGATTTCTCCTGTCCTCCGCCAGATAACAGTTGGGGTACCGCTATAGGATATCAATTTTTTCATTTCCTTCGCAAGGTCATATCACAGATCATTCTGTGGTTGAGGAAAGGAACCCACCAGCAACGTCCGCTGGAAACATTTTTCGACAAACACTTCATCATCTCGAGAAAGCGGCATCTGCAATGCTATCAGTGACGGTCGGAAGATCGCCAGTGCCCGCACGATGCGCAGAATGTCATCTTTCTCAAACCTTGGGATTGGATCACAATTTTAGATGCGCGAAGCGTGGCCAAGCATGGCAAGAGGAAGAAAAAATTACATGATCAGGGTTCGAGTCCACAAGGCACTCGCATCGCTCAGCAGCACTCAGGGAGACACTCACCGCTTTGGTAAGTACTTCATAAGGAAGTGGTAGCCTTCCGTATAATCGTACGGTTTGGTTACGCTGTCGTTTATGCTCTGAAGCTCCGATCTGGGTAAGTCGGCAAGCCCGGGAGGTATGGGCGAGGTTGTCGTTGGTGATGAACTCGAAGGCGCTGGCGATAGGAGCCCAGTACCTGATGCTGGAGCGGCCCTCGCTGGATTATATACATCGATTGACGATGACCGGGTTATGGCATCTAGTGGGTAACGTTGCGATTGGAGAGTATCTGTGCTTTCTGAGGCTTGGTTCGCGGAATACTGGGAAGTATACTGCAATTCCATGTCATCCGGCCGCTGCTGTGTGTAGCCATATGTCAAATACGGTTGATTCCCAGATGATGCTGTTAGAGCGGATTCCGGTTGCATTGAGGACAGCTGTGGATCAGAATACGACGGGCCATAATTGCTCAGTCGGGGGGACGTTGCGTAATCGATAGAATCTGAGGCCCAGGAGGCAAACTGTGATTGTTGCGGTGGAGGTGATGTTTCAGAAGCTGCCGGGCTAGGGTTGCCCAAAATGGCGGAGAGGATTGAGTATTCAAGGCTGGCAGCCTCGGAGGTAAAGGCAAAGGATGGGTCGAATGATGAATTTGTTATCACTGAGTCATTCTGGGAGAATGCATCCGTAGATAAAGGGGGAGCTGAATTGAGATATTATTGGCCGCCGATTCAAGGAAAAAGGACGGAAATATACCTGATGTCACCTGCGGGGTTTCTGAAGAGCTCCCCCTGGCCGAGGCTGTGGATTTGCTCCGTTTTAGTTCTTCTGTCGAGCACGTGATGGGAGGTGACGAGGAGAGCGCCATGGAGATCCTACCTAGTTCTTCATCATCTAACAGATACTTGGCCTTTTTACGGTGACCTTCTGTACAATTGTTTGCAATACCACGTTTGATACATCTCTGGCATGGTCGGGCTGCGAAACTGAGCTCAGGTAATCATATGGGGCGTATATGACAACGCACAATCGTCACACGTCAAATGTGCTTTCTGACAATGAAAACACGCTCTATTTGCTTTTTTTTTCTTCGGACCTTCTCTTGCCTTGCGAGCCGGCGTTGTAAACTCTGTATTGGAATCTTCTGGGGTATCCGTCCGCTTGCGCTTGGAAGCGGAAGGAAGTTTCTTCTTGGACAAGGGCGGGGATGAAGGGCCCGCCTGGGTACTCTGCATTTGAGCAGGATTGACGTATGATGGAGCTGTTGCCGCCACTGTCGAGTTTTGGGGAGGGTTGGGGTAGATTGCAGCGGACATGATGATAGGTGCAGGGAGGGAAGTGAGGACCTGCACGAAGCGAGGTTTATAAGAGGTAATAAAGCAGGCGCAGGTGTGATTCTGCTGGCTCAAAAAGAGGAGCGGACCGAGACAAAATCTGGAGACTGTCAAATGCCGCAGGCCTCTCATTTTTATAAAATTATCGAAATATTCTTAATTCAGTCCGTCTCGGCTTTCGGCATCTCCGGGCGGTCGTTACCCCGCCACACCGGCGCATTGTACAGACCACTCACCCCTTCCCCCTGCCCTTGCCCACTTATGTCACAGTTAGCTATCAAGTCTCTCCTGACCGCTCTTGCCGCCCACATTGGGAGGGAGCAAGCCAATCATGAATTCAGGTGGATGCAGCAGGCGGTTACCCACGAGCTTGATTTAGTCACCATGATCAGACGGCGGCTGGTCGGCGAACCCCTTCAGTACATCCTGGGTACATCCTTGACCCCATCCTTCCTACGGGAACATTCTGCCTGACCCTGTGCTCAATCTCCAGGTTCTCAGCCATTCGGCCCGCTCAATCTCCTTACCCGCCCCCCAGTTCTTATTCCCAGACCAGAAACAGAACACTGGGTAATCAAGCTCTCACACTCTATTTTACCCATTCCAGGCGGTTGCCGACGATTGCTAGATCTTGGTACAGGGTCTGGTTGCATTCCTCTATTGTTGTGTCACTTGTTGCCACCTGGCACCATCACAGCTATTGGTGTCGACGTTTCCGACGACGCTATACAGCTCGCGAACGAGAATGCTGCCCTCTGTGGCACCCCCGTTCCTCGTGGTACCACTCGTGATCAAAACACCTTTTTGACCATCAAGGCAAACATCTTGGATTCAAATTTTCATCAAAATTCCTCTATCAAGTTACCGGTTGATATTCTAACGTCGAATCCACCGTATGTAACATGGGGAGAGTATCTAAATTTACATCATTCCGTTTCAGCATTTGAAGATCCAAAGGCATTGTTTGGCGGACCGTCTGGGATGGAATTCTACCATGCAATAGCACAGCTGGTCGCGTGCGAGGGCACCCTAAACCCTGGTGCCATAGTTGCACTTGAAGTTGGCCACAATCAGGCAAGAAGAGTGCAAGAGTTGTTGGAAAGTTCAGGTCGTTTACAGCGTACCGAAATTTGGAGTGATCCGTGGGGTAAGGAAAGGACTGTTGTTGGGTTCGTTTGACAAGATACTGTACGTCTGATACAAATATAGCTTTCCACCGCATGAAATGTCATCAAGTGCCTGGATCACGTACAACACAAGGTCCTGTGAATTAGTCGTCGACAGCATGGAGAGATCTCATGTTCTCGGTCCTTTTTGCATCCAGTTCCGCTAGCAATTTTCACTCGTGTTCCGCCCTGATTGGACTTCTATTGGCAACGCAGCGCCATGCTGCCTCGTGAGTAGGCGGCGACTCAATAATGCCAATACAATACCACGGGGTCTTTGCAACCTCACAATGGTTACTTCTCGGTGGGGTCGAAACATGTAATCCGTATCCATGTTTGCAACGGTCAAGGTTGCCGATTTACACACATGATCTGTAACCAATAATCAAAAGCCTCGTCCGATACGCTTTCCTAATGCATCTTCATAAAACGATGTCAGACAGCTGTCAAGTATGGGCCCGCTCTTATCGATCATATTGCAATTCTTTCATAGGCAATCGGCCTAACTGGGCGACATGGCGTAGGCCGGCGGCACTTTTCACATGGAGGCCTCCTATAGTATATTGTAGTGTCCTATTACAAATTTCCCGGTGAATACAGTCACACGCGCCGATTACAGGCCGAGGATAACCAGGGATGCTAGTCTACATCCGACATTTCCCTGCTTATCTTCTCGATTGCAATGTCGCGTATACCACTGAACGAATTCTCAGATAGATTTTCCTGCTCCGTTGGTTTGTCACGTATGCTATTCCTTTTTGACCCCTGTATTAACAATCACAGAGCTCTCAAGCGCTGCCCTTGGTGCCAGGGTGGTATCAGTCTCCGATGAATTTTTTGCAGAAGCTTCCAACCTCCTCCAAGTAGAAGTAAGTCGCATGGCTATCCCAATAACCGGAAAGAATAACACATGGTACCTCTGATAGCCTCCTCCAAGTCTAAAAGGGCAGTTCGGTCCGAATGGAGCGTTGTATAGTGGCTGGGAGACTCGGCGCCACAATCCGACATACGATTGGTGACGATTTTTTGATTTCATCCCATTGTAGGCAGTGATCTTATGCATGCTTCAGGTGCATTATCAAGCTAGGAACGACGGGCACGATAGTGGGATGCGACGTGGACACCTCCCATTTCAACGGTAAACGTTTCCTGCGGCGCTGGTATTGCACGAAGCATTTATTTTGTGAGCACTATACAGGGAATGAAGCGCCCGAAGTTTTGGTATCCGCTTTACTTGGAGATCCGACGGAGACGCCGTCCGAAGACGATCCCAGGGTTCGAGGGATTCGTTTCTTTCCTATGAATACACACCATCTAATGTATCAAGTAGTGGTCCGAGATCCTGCCGAAGGTGCCATTGGGGCCTAACTCTCGCCACCTTTTCGGAATACCTGAGACAGAGGAAGCTAATTTTGTCAAGTTATGCATGTACCCTGACGGGGGCATTGTGAGTATCTATCCAGAGATCACATCCTAAAGAGAATGATTCATGGTATGATAGGCACGCTTCCGCCTATATGGTAACATAATTCCGGTACATCCCAAGGACTCTACCTTGCCATTTGATATGGCAAATGTTTTCGCTGGCGGCCGTGTTGAATTCACATCTGACCAACATTTTGGTATCGGGTCTAATTTGGTCCTGCCCGGCCGTGGGAAAGATATGGGAGACGGTTGGGAAACCAAGAGAAGCCGTCAGGAAGGCCATAAGGACTGGGCTATAATAAAACTGTAAGTTATTCAATCTTTCCCTCTCTTCTACAGGTGTCTTTGACGGAGATCAGCGGCACTCTTGGCGTTTTAGATTACGCAGAGATAGACACAGCACATTTCAAGGGGAACTTCCCAGAAAGCTGCGAAGTCCATGGACTCTTCGCGCCAGGTGGAGTTGACTGGCATGCACAGGGGGGCTATGAATTAGAATGGACGTTGCTGCTTCCTCGCGCGAAACTTGGTCCCCATCGTCAGCATTATTTTCAACTCATCAACGTTGTCGGAAGGCCCTATACGCATGTTAAGGTAACTATATACCCGGATGGAGGAATAAAGCGTGTGAGAGTCTTTGGCCGTAGAGTCACGGGCGATCACGTTGCATCGCTAGGAGGAGTCATGTCATCCACCAAATCAGAAGAGCGAGAAGTCACCTACCGCAGGGATATGGCACAATCGACCGATATCAAGGTGGTACCTGTACTTCCTCTAACGCCTGAAGCATTTGCACCATACGGCCAAGTGTTGCAAGCGTACCATGATCACACCGCCGTCCCGAAAGATGTTCGTATTACTCCAGCAAATGGAGGCACTGCTATCAAATTCCACAAATTATCGCTCCTTCATTCGGTCTACCCTGCCGGAGTCAACGCGACTACGGGAATTTCTGTTTACCGTTGCAAACCGCTTCAGGATGTTGACAGCGATGGCACAGCGGCCCTTGATGTCCTGGAACGTCATCGTTTCACTAATCAAGCATTCATTCCTATGGGAGGCGATGTTGGTCATGAGGCAATCGTAGATTCAGCAAACAAGTACCTAGTTGTTGTCGCTAAGAACGGAACGGACGACAAGCCAGACATAGAAAGTCTTAGGGCGTTTGTAGCATCAGCGGGTCAAGGCATCGTATATGATATCGGAATCTGGCGTGAGTAGCTACTTTTTCTTTGCGCTCAAGTTTGAATGCTGCGGTTTGTAGATCAACCAATGACCGTACTAGGAAAGGTATTTGTATCTGGTACTCAGTGATCTCGCTTATTTACCACTCTCATAAGCCGCTCGACTTGGCCTGTGTCGAGACGCAAATTGGCGATGGATCAGCCGCGGATTGCGAAATTACGGAACTTAAGGCCTTGTTTGGGATGGTCAGGCTGAAATTGCCCTTGTAGCGGCAGGCGGTAAAGATGTTAGGTAGAAGGGTCTGGTGCGGCATCTCTGGCAGAGGCTAATTAAGGGAAATTTGGGTATCCGACTGCCGGAGTTGGAAATGATTCATACTGCGAACTTGTCCTTGTTACTCTCCAACTCGTCTCAGATTCTCATCCTTTCGTCGAATGGAATCGAGGAAAAGGGCCCACAGTTATGAAGACGAACCCATGACTGCCAAGAAACGCATTGTTTCGAGTGCTAATGGTAGTCCTCGCGTCAACGGCACATCAGTTGAACTGGATGAATTAGATCTCGGCAGAAGCCTTGAGGTATTGGACCCCTTCAGTTTCGGTTTGCAGTACAGATTCCTCAAATATATAGCCAGTCCTTTCGAAAAGAAGCTATATATCGGCGTATGAAGCACTATTCTCGGGAAAATGAGAGGAATCTAGCGCGAATAGCAGAATTAGAGAGACGAAAAAATACGTGCGAGGCTGGTTTGGCTGCCATTTCTGCATGCTGGGCTCAAGTAAGTTGAACACCTCGAGTGGTGTGTTAGCGTGTATCTTATGTATCCTGGCTCTGTTTCAGCTTGTGGAAGCTATACGGACATTGGTAAAACCAGAAGAACTAGGTGTCAACGTCGCCGTACAAGGTTGGGTCTCAAAGTCTTCTATAACTCAAATATTTATTCTTGTTCAGACATATTCGACTTGACAATCTATCTCAGACACGAAGAAGCCTCGGATATTGCTTCGGCTGTTCAGCTAAACTTTGACGCGACACGGTCGTTGGTCACAAAATTTGTTCAATTGAGTGGCACAGCCCTACCGGGTCCATACATGGACAGTCAGAAAGCTCAAACCGAGGTCTTTCAGTTGTTATCAAGGTGTCTAGTGGGCTAACCACGTCTTCTAGTGTGCCGCCCTCCGTTCTGAGCTCGATCTATTGCGGGCTCGAATTAAAGATTCGGAAGCGCTGAAAGAACAGTATCATGCCGCCTTGATTGCGGCAGAGAATCGCATAGAGCGGACGAAAAGTCTAACAGTCATGGAAGTAGAAAAACGTGGTATGGCGACAAAAGATGAGTCAGAGGAGATACAGAGCAAGCCGCCCTCTCCAGAAGTGAGTGGTTCGGTTCATTGGTGGGAGTTTCGACTGCTGAATCTCACGCACTACTCTGATATCTATGTAGCCTACGTTACATTCCCCTATACAACCTGAAGGGGTGAACGTGTCCACTAATTCGGAAGTCCTAGAAGAGCTTGTAAATCTTCGAGAAGCCAAGATTGTGGAGCTGGAAAAAGAGGCAGCTAATTTGCGTGACCAGCTGCAACAAAAGGACCTTAAAGTTTGTCGTCCCAGTATTGGTGATGATCATTGTATTCTCATATGCGGTTTTAGCTCAAGTCTCCTGCATTAGAACACGTCATAGAACATCCTGCATACAGAACCTTGCAAGAACGAGAGCAAAAGCTACAGGACATTATCGCCGCGAATGAGCAACAGAGATCTCGGTTGACTGACGAATTGAACCAGCTGCAGACCTCACGAAAGGAATGGGAAGAATCTGTTCTGGTGCGGGATTTGAAAGCTTCCTTGTTAACCACGCTCATACCGTCGAAGGCTGCTTCCAATCACTCCATCCAAGAGCTAAAGGGCATGATATCAAAGCGTGAAGTTGACAATGCCCGTCTTCGCGACCAACGCGAACAGCTAAATGCAGAAGTCTTGGAGAGAAAACAGAAGGAGAGTGTTAAGTACGCTTCTGTGCAGGAGTACAAGGTTTTGGCGGAGTCTCGTTCAGTAAGTTGTTGTCGTCATGCATATCTAGCCATTCTGACTAGTCAACAGGAGCGTATCGTTGCATTAGAATCCGAAGTCAAGAGACTGAAATCACGACTGGCCGCCGAAACAGGGGACCAAGATCTCGTGAAGTTCATTTTTGCACATGAAGGTGACACAACAAGCGCTGCATACATTAATTCTCTGAACACTCGCGCCATGTAAGTTATATGGCCTTACTTCGTTCAATCTTGTCATCGATCATCTCAGTGCTGCGGAGAATAAGGCCCTAGCACTAGAGCAATCTCTTGCCAGCCTTGAGCAGGATTATCCCGACGTCGCCAAACATATAGCATCGGAGGCTGATGCTCGCCGAAAATTGACGGAAGCTGAGGTCGAGCTAGGTCGATATCAAAGGATCTATGGCAGCTCTTCATTGTCACAGGACCTATCGCGACTTGCGGGACTATTGAAACAAAGGGATGAGGAGTTGCAAAAATTGCGTTTAGTGAAAGACCAACAATCTCAGGTATAGTTTTCTGTTCTTTTTTGTCTTCGGTATTCCAACAACTCGAAATCAGGCTGAAATATCATTGTACGCCGAATTGGAGAAGTTATCGACCTCGTGGGAGGCACTGGACAGGCAAATTAAGAGCAAAGTATTTGATCTGTCTCAACTCGAGGAGCGTTTGAGCAAGAGTGGATTGGAGGTAAGTCTCATTGTCGTTGAAGCGCGTATTACCCTTTTGACGGTACACAGAAAGCTAAATCAGACAATAAGTTCTTCGCCGCTATGCGTGACAAGGAAGCCGTGGAAATGGAACGGAAAAATCTGACCAGGAACCTGGAAAAGCAAGGAAAACTTTTGGAACGCCTGCATGAAAACGAGCGGAATTTACGGGATCAAGCGGTGAGTCTTCCCTTAGTGGAGTTATGCATTCAATCTAATCCAACTCTTAGGCCGATTTGGAGAAAGAAGTTTCCATCCTCAAAAGGGCTGGCGAATTGTTGAAGCGGGAAAACCAGAAATTGCTGATGGAGGTAGACGAGGCAAAAATACAGGCAGAACACTCCCAGAAAGAGAAGGAAGTAGTAAGTTTAGATTGAAATGCACTTGAATTCTTCTGATTTTGTAGATGCGAGCTTCGACCAACCAAAGGGAAGCACAGGTTCAGGCGGCGTTGGCAAAGGCCCGTGCTATGCAGGATGACATGGTGCGAACAAAAAGGGATGTAGAACAGCAAAGTCAAGAATGGAAGAGGGCGGCGATAGGTCCTTCGCAGAACAAATCAGACGGTGAGATGCAGAACCTGAAAGTAAGGATTTTCGCGGCCAATGTTTTCGTTCAATGTTTAGCAATTTCACTAGGAGCTCCTTCGGTGTTCCATCTGTAAAGCAAACTTCCGAAACTGCATTATTACAAAGTGCATGCATAGTAAGTATATAGGGGGAACGCATGATTCCATCGCTAACGAGTCCATACAGCCTTCTGTAGGCAATGCGTAGAAGCACGGATTACAACCAGACAACGAAAATGTCCGGCGTGCAATCTTGTTTTTGCCCAATCCGATGCCCAGACGTTCTATTTTCAATAATGGTTCGAATTTTAACTGCACTTTATTCGCATATATCTTATTGCATTATTCGTACATCATGTAAGTTGTTTGGTAAGGTTTCCTGTTGGCCAAGCACATTTTTCTATTATTCACCATTCTTTTGCTTATATCGGTTGAAGAGATTTATACTTGAGCAATTAATAATATTGTATGCGAAGACAGCACGCAAATATAACGAGTAGAAACTACCGCTTGACCCATGTATACTAGGAAGAGGGTGAGACTGGAAGCACGATCTGGTTGCAAGACGCATACGTACCCTCTTGCGTGCCTTTGCCAAGCCAGTCTTTTTCCGTTCGACCATACGAGGATCACGTCTGAGGAGTTTTGCTGGAAAAGAAGGGATGATTAGCTGGACGAAGGCAGATTTACATGAGCTGACTTACCCATCTTTAGTAGGGGCTCAATATCAGGTCGGTGAGCTGCAAGTCCTTTAGCGATTCCGTGAGCGAGAGCACCGGATTGGCCAGTTGTTCCTCCGCCCCGGACAATGGCGAATACATTGAAGGCTCCCAGAAGCCCAGCTACCTTGAACGGACGTGTAATTCGTTCCCGATCGGCAGGAAGGGAGAAACATTCTGCGAGAGGAAGATTGTTCACGAGAATCGTGGTCGTGGTGACTTGCACTTTTGAGGGCGCTTTTGTTGGTGCAGCACTCGACGGGGTCTCCGCCGTTTTCTCTTTTTCTTGCTGTGGATTGAAATCTTGCGTTTTATTATAGACGGGAATCATCCATACGCGGGCCGAGCTCGTCTTGCGTTTTCCAACGGTGTAGGAACGTCCGTAGTGATCAAAAACGATAGGTTTCCGTTTACCCCTGGCGAGATAGGCGTCTTTCTTGCCGCTTTCGAAAAGCGAGATGATTTGGTAGACGCCCTGGGCCAGGTCTGTGCACCCTGCTGAAGCAGCAATGCGATGGTACTCATTAAGCTGGCTGAGAAGAGAGGTAACGCGACGGTAGCGCGTTGTTGTCATGCGGCTTTGAAACTCGGCCGCCATTTCTTCCTGGTTCTTCCATACGGGGCGTAGAGGGGGCAAGCTAGCGCGAGCAAAATCGGGAAGGGGCAGAAGTTCTAGGGATCGCAGAGCACTGCGAGCATGGGAAATGGCCTTTTCGAGTTGGGCAACCTGATCATAGTAAACAGGTCTACCAGTGTAGAAGCTGGGCGACTGAGGAGGAGTTCTAAGTGCGGTTTCAGGAACGTTGAATGATGAATGGCGAGGGGGGCGTCGAACGACATGGTCTACATCTCTAAGCTGTGTTGGAGGCACGAATTGGCGTGCTGTTGAATAAGAGCGACAAATGTGGCCCAGCACCTGCCGCCGGAATGCGTTCATGACCGCTCTTTTTTCGGCAGGCCGGCTTCACCATCTCTGCTGCGTTAACCCACGTGACGCTTCCGTCCCTTAACCGTATGGCGAACAAGGAGCACAACTTCTCTGGCGCTTTGGCTACGTGGAAAGGTATTTGTCGCACATATAATACTC
This sequence comes from Amanita jacksonii TRTC168611, assembly GCA_000497225.1. Classification (NCBI taxonomy): domain Eukaryota; kingdom Fungi; phylum Basidiomycota; class Agaricomycetes; order Agaricales; family Amanitaceae; genus Amanita; species Amanita jacksonii. The sequence goes on from KI546412.1 coordinate 19,774, forward strand.
CTCCTTATCTCACACTCCGTAGATGTTAATCTGTCCGAGCTGCAAAGGACTTTGGATACGCAAAGCATCGAAGTTGTCGACAATCAGAAGCAGAGCGTGCTAGCTCGCAAGGCTCTACTGGAGCAAACCAAAGGTAGTTGCATACATGTCGTCAGACATCTTTCCCTATTTACGGTGTACAAGAATTCAAGAAAATCTCTGACGAGGAAAAGCTTGTCGCGTTCAAGAGTCTCTTGAAGGGTACATTCCTCGTGCAGTCAGCTTACGTGTTTTGCGTCCTGACGAAGTACTTAGCCTATCAAACTGAGATTGATAACCTCACAAAGCGTTCGAAGGTCTCGGAAAATGCCTTTCTCAATGTCTACAAAGTATTAGCGGAGGCCCCTGACCCGTACCCTCTTCTTGAAGCCAGTGTTGTGTGTAGCTTACCATTGACCCACTTGGAGAGCTTCTGACTATCGCAAGGATCAAGCTGTTAAAGTAGCCGAAGCAACAGAACAAGAAATAGAGCTGCAACGTCTCCGCGAGGAAAATGCAAAACTTCGGAACCGCGTCCACGACGTTGCAAACATAAAATCAGCGAAACGCAAGTCCGAAGCAAAGGCTGAGCAATTAGAACAAAAGGTAAAGAGAATTAAACGCGTATGAGATGCTGTGAAACTTAATTCTGCCAGATGGATGCAATAGTACAGGACAGGGTCCTACAGCGAGAGAATGAATTGAAAGCCACTTATGATGAGAGGCTTAGAAATTATGAAGAACGGTCAGTGGGTTCAGGTTGACATTATTGCCAAACCAGTTGGCCTAAAGCCTTCATTGTAGGGAGCAAGATTTGCAGCGACAAGTGGAGTTGGCAAGAAATCATCTTCGTGACTTGCGTACCTCGAATGAATCGAATCAGGCTAAGCTACTAGACCATTCTCAGCGCCAAGGTATGCAGGTCCCCTACCTAATTCTTGCATCATTCATTCCTGGACAATTTCAGACCAAGAGGTCGTTGCCAAGCTTGCCGAAATGGATATGCTTGTTTCAGATCTGGAACGCGCAAATAGTCGCGTTGCTACCGTCGAACGGAGAAACGTACACAATTCCTATTCTCTTTTCCTTGTGCGGTTCCATTGATTGTCCTCTAGGAGCTTTTGCGAGCGGAGATCGAGGCGATCCGGAGTGGGAACGAGGCTTCCGATCGGTGTGTTCTCATGTTTCTTCCGATTCATTAGCTAAGTCTGATGTCCATAGAGTAAATTCGCTTGAATCAGAGCTTGTAGAATTAGAGGCCAAGGTGGAGCGATTGTCTGTTAGCCTTGAGTCACAGAAAACCGCTGCCTCTGAGGCACAACTATTGGGAAGTAAAAGGGTTGAAGAGCTTTCCCGAGAAGTCAACAAAAAGGTTGGCGCAATACAGTTCCGACGTGAAAGTGGACTGAATGACTTCCATTAGGTGGCGGAAGTAGAGCATCTGAAGACTCGGCTCAAGCAATACAGTGATTACGACGTGATTAAACGTGAACTGGAAATTTTGAAGGTTAGCAGGGAGCTTATTTGCCTGCCCATTATTCACGATGACCCTTAGTATGTCGAATTTTCTGGCTTTGACGATGACACAGACGAGGGCAACTCTCAAGTGAATGGTCACCCTGCTGTGGCGTACCCGCCTTTGGCAGGTAGGCCTGGATTGCCATCCAAGTCCTTAGAAGCACTCCTAGCAACCAAGAACAAGCGCATTCTAGAAGAGTTGACCAAGATTAGAGTCTGTGTTTCAATATATATATGGTTCTATCCTTTTACGTACCCGATTCCAGATATTATATGGAGAACTGGAAGCCACACTACGAGCCACTCAAGAGAGCTTGGAAACGACCAATTTGGAACTTGAAAAACAAAAAGCCTTGAACGAAAAGCTAGAAAATGATCTTCTCTCCATGAATACGGCTGCTGGGAATGATTTGCCATCAGATCCCGGGTTGGATTTATTAGCTGGTTTAGACAAGGCCAAGAGATCAGCTGTAAGTATTTTGTCATTTCTCCGCGGAAAACGGGTTTCACACCGTATGAATAATCTTAGGATTCATCGACCAGGTCGACGCCAGTTCCATTCACATCAGCGGCAGACACTTCCATTCTACCTATTGTTACCAGCCAAAGGGACCGCTTCCGGCACCGCAATGCGGAGCTTGAAGACGTAGGCGTTTCATAATCTGCATTTTATTTCTAACACGATCTCTATCGTCTACAGGAGCTTCGTAAACAGTTTCAAGTTATTTCCGACCTTCGGTCAGAAATCAAGAGCCTGCAAGTGGACAACCTCAAACTGTATGAAAAAGTACGGTATATGCAAAGCTATACCGAAGAGGCCGGGTCCCGACCACCCACTACACAACTGGACCCCCTTCCAGCGCTCTCACCAGGTAACCCTGACGACATGGGCAAGTATCGTACTCGATACGAACAATCAATGAATCCTTTTGAAGTCTTTCGCGGAAGGGTGGGCTCTCTGAGCGATTTTCTCCCATTTGTTAACGACTTATTTGCATCCCATAGGAAGCTGCCAGAGCATATCAGAGCCTTAACCCCGTCGAGCGGGGTGTACTTACGCTGACGCGATCCATTCTCGGAAACCGACGCGCACGAACTTTCTTTGTGCTGTACGCCATAGCCTTACATCTGCTGGTAGTGTACACGACCTATGAATGCTCTGGCTCTGGGAGCCAGCTTCAGAAGCAACCCAGTCCCTATGGATCATGATCTACAATACATTATGCGTGATTACTCTAATGCCGAACAAGCGATGCGTATGCGTTTTATATACAATGATAATACCGTGTTTCGAGATTTATTGCGTGCGTGGCACCTTACGAGTCCGATTGAATGTGAGAGCAGTTTCGGCAGCAGTCAGCGTTGGCTTCATGGCCTTGGAGAAGTCAGAACCAAACACTACGGGAGATTCACCGAAGTCACCGTCTCTATCCGCATGACTTCAACGCCATGCTGTTCGGCTGTTCTCCTCAGGATATTTACTTTTTCCGACGTTTGAGCAATATAACCTATCATTTTGGAAGCCTTGGCAAGGCGCTGAGCTGGACTGGCGGCGACTATGTTCTGTGACTCTGTCGCTGGTGGATAAACCGAAGACCAGTACTGGCGAAGAAATTCATTGGTCGCTGTCTGTACTGATGCCATCTGTTTGAAAAGTCCGTCCGGTATATCGTCTTAAGGAGGTAAATTGAACAATTGGAATTGTCCTTCATTATGACTTACTTTTTCTCGATCTAACGTCCAGGCGGGCTGATACATTATGCGTCATCGCGAATAGCGCCGCCTCGCCAGGTTTCCGTTCGATTTTGAGCTTCGGAGGGAATCACCGAGGAAGACATGGGAGCAGACACCTAAAAACGTACCTGCTGTAGGCCAGAGTTCCACTCCTGCAGACCCTGCCTAGCTTCCTTGACCACTGCCTTGATGTCCAAATCCTAACCACGCATTATGAGCCTGAGGAAACACGATTCTACCACCCTGACCTTTTTAGCGGCCTGATGCTCAGTAACGGCCGCAATTCTCGCTTCAAAATACCGTTGTCTGTCTTGCATTTCCAGAATGATCCCGCCCGACGTTTCGCTGTCATTAAGGTCACTGATCTCTATCTGATTGTAGGCTTCCTGCACCGCGGCGTCAGGTTGGCCTCGTTAAGGTGGTAGTGGATAATACCTCGTCGGTCCGTTGACGCTTAGCTGGAGGAAGATCACCCCTACTGTGCGTTAGAACGAGCGAGGACCAGTGCTAAATAACGCGACTCGCAAGGTTGATTTCAAAAGTCGCTCCGAGTGTTCATTAAACTTCCGTATAAGCGGTAATGCGCCCTTTTGCCTCCCCGGTTGCATTGTGATGTCTTTCTCATTACCGGTCTAATATGTATGAGCCATGAGAAGAGGGTGGGGCGAAAAGACATGGTACTTACCTCGACGTGATCCTCTTGGGTAGCTCCGAGGTTCACAAAAAGGTCCGCTACCTCTGGGTGCACACGACGTGGTTCCAATTCTACAATAGGTCGTAGATTTTGAAAAGGCGAGAGTTGGGGAGATAAGCACTAACCATCATCCTCCTTTTCCAAGTACTTATCAAATATAGGGTCATCTTTTACGACATGCTGCGTCGCGGACGACCGTATCGAGGCACGATGGGCATTGAATAGTTTCGACTGGAAATATCTTCGCCAAAACTCCTCCTGGGTTAACTATTTGGGGTTTTAATGGACAAAACAGGACCTTTGAAAGTTAGGGCATCGTACCTTGCTCGGCACATTTTCCTTGTGGGCTTTCTCGACGACAGGGTATTCATCAAATATGTCACGAATCAACTGAGGTGTTATGCGAATTTTGGTCTCGCCACCGTCAATAGTTTCTGGTCGTGGATCAACTATCTGACCTAGTTTACCCTTTTTCTGACTTTCTGAAGCCGCTTGGGCAAGGAGCAGGTGCTTTCATTGGCACGGAATTTGTAAATACGTAGGCCTCGCGACGAGAAATGAGATCTACCTCGCGGCCCTCCCAAAACTCCGCCTCAGATATCTGCCCACTGATCACAAGCTCCTTGTGTAAAATAGCCAAGTCTGGGTTGTTGAGTAAGACCCTCTTGCGCAGCCTGAAGTCGTATGCCTGGTCGTTTCCAGATAGAACAGGAGTACCCATGCGTTCACTCGCCACTGACGGGGCTCGAGACATTGGCACCCAGGGCGATGCGATGGATGATTTTGGCGTGGGCGCGTTAGATACAGTGGCTGCTACGGTGGCAGTTGCAACATTAGCATTCGCAGTCACAGGTGGACGAGCTGCTGTGTCCGACACGCTTCGGTTCCGGCTTATGATATTAGTCAGTTCTTTCTTGAACTTTTCGCGTTCCGCGTAGGCAACCGGTTGAGGAGAGAGGAAAGTGAAGTTGTGGCCCGCTTCATCGTCTTTGACGCCGAGTTTTAGACGAACCTGAGGGGCGCCCTCCTTGCTACAGAAGAGAGCTAGCGGAGTGTCAAAGACGAGTAAAAAAAAACATTGCGAGAACTAACACAGAAAATCATTGTAAGGAACGCGTAAAGAAGGGAGATTCTTCCCATCTTGAGTCCATTGCAAATGAGTGTCGGTAAGCTCAAGAACGCCTAGTGATTTTTTGTAGGATGCTTTTGCCGTACACAACGAGGTAGGCATATAACCAGTGTATCCTTACGTAAGCGGTGATAAAGCACCATCTCTTGCCCCCTTGTTAGGGAAAATGTGTTCTTCCATCAGTCCGCCATGTCTCCCATCGCCCGACAACTTGTTGTCTTTGATTTTGACTGGTATGAGCTTGACCTTCTAGCTGTTGAACTACTAACTCATGCTGAGCAGGTCGATGGCCGATCAGGACACGGATAGATGGATCTTTGAAGTTCTTGCTCCTGATCTTCGCCGCAAGATGAAGACCCTCAAAGATCAAGTACAATGGACGGACCTCGTGTGAGATTCTGTTCTTACCCATCAGCGATTGCCAGCTAATATCAGCCCTTAGTGCGCAGACCCTAGGAGACGCTCATAAACGAGGCATCGCTAAAGAGCAGATTGAGAACGCTCTTAGGATCATGCCGTTCGTGAGTACGCCCTTACATTCAGGTCCCAACCCAACTTTCCCAGCACTGTCAAATTAGCATCCGGCTATGGTACGTGCAGTAACCAACCTGAAAGCTGCGGGGAAGACGACTTTCCTTTGCTTATCCAACTCCAACTCTATCTTCATCTCCACCATTCTCGAGGCGCGTAATTACCCTTCTAAAAGATCCTCGTCCTTCTCAACTATGTCATTCAGGACAAGAAATTAACTGATATCTTCTCCGAGATCATCACCAACCCGGCGCAATGGGAAGAATCAGGTTTACTGAATTTGCGTCGCAGGGTTGATCCACACGGCCCACAGCACACTTGCAAAGTCGGCTGTAGTCCCAATATGTGTAAAGGTAATGGCAGCTTAATTCTCTAGACCCTAGCTCCCTGATTTTTCTTCCTATAGGAGAAGAGCTCGACGCGTTTCTCGGACGGAGTAGGGCCACCTTTGACCGCATTGTTTACATTGGAGACGGATCAAATGATTTTTGCCCTGTATTGCGTCTCAGGAGGTTAGCAATTATGCACTGGTTATCTCACGCCATTGAATGCCCATATCATATGCCCTTAGACAGGATCTTGTTCTCTGCAGAAACTTCCGTGGCCTCTCAAAGCGAATAGCCAAGGAAGGTAGTTTGCAATGCCAAGTCAAATACTGGTCTGGTGCCTGGGAGGTAGAAGAAATCTTCGCCGATTTATAGAAAATTGACGTGTCAACTATGCCCACCATTAGTAGACATGCGATTGCCTGTCATTCAATTAAATACTATATATTGCAGGTGATGTGCAAAAGAAGAATATCAGCAAAAGACTTGCAAAGTCCAAATGCGTAATGTAGCAAGGCTGCAGTACCCATGTGTGACAGCAGTACACCGATCCTTCTCTAGTCATCTTGGCCATGCATCCAATCCACTCGTTCTCCGTGCTTCCTTTGTCGTTCCAGCCACAGCCTGCTGTGAATTGTCGATGATAGGCAACGGCTGCCGCTGCTGTTGTACATTGTTGGTTTGTCCACTTGGCACTATCCCTGCACCATAGAATGATGGTACGATAGCCTGAGCCGGGGCGGCGACGTGGCGAGTATTGCTGGCAGAAGGCCCAGTCGGTGCTGCGTACGACTGATACTGATCCGGTTGCAACGGAACGTAAAGGTTCCCAATATCCGTCCGCCGATCTAACGAATCAAATGCGGTCGAACCGGATTGCTGAGGTTGCTGCGAGTATGTCGTCCCGAACCGATTGCTGCCACTGGCTGTCGAACCCCCAGAGTAAGTTTGCGCGGGGCTTGTAATCATTGACCCTGAGCCATACATGGCACCGGGGTTTTCTGCTCGCGCCGCAGTCCGTACATTTGACATGACCACGTCTCTTCGCGTGTTGTCATTCTCTACTGTTATGTTTGGGGGATGGAAGGAGTGAGACAACTTGGAAGGCTGTGGCGGGTACCGGGTGCTTGCGGAAGTCCAGTTAGTGAACCCGGAAGCAGCAGCAGCCTCTGCTTGTTGCTGAAGATACTCCAATTGAGGGTAGGGCTGTGCTGCAATGGGTTTGCCAGCCTGACGCCGTTCCCATTCTCTCATGGCGTCGTCCCTGTTTAGAACAGGGGTGAGTGCATTTCTTCCACCTATCACGTCTTGGTTCATATGTTGTAATCGTGCCAAGGCTGGTGCCAATGCAGGGGGTATGGTATCCATCTGGTTGATGGTATTTGCTCTGGCACGGGTGGTAGGATAGTATGACGTTGAAGGCAAATTGGGATTTAGATGCGTATTAGTGTTCACCGTTGCTACAGGAGGATGACTTGGGTACGCAGAGTTTCCGATTCCTAGCTGCGCTGTCGCTGTCTGCTGCTGTGCAATCCTGTGCTGGGCGGGGGCCTGGTTGGAAGGGAATTGGGAATGGTGTTGAGAAGGGTAGGTCTGCGCTCCATCCGATGTGACCGAATACGAAGACGATGCTGCCGGAGCATTTTGGCCCTGCGGCGTAATGTAAGGATTGCGAAAAATGGATGCTGCTTGAGATGCCGCCTGAGCTTGAGCCGTATATGCTTGATGTTGTGCAAGATGGTGGTTGTAGGTGGCGGCATCTTGGTACGCTCTTGTCCCCTTTGGTTGCGATGGTACCAAACCTCCATAAGGTCTCTTCGGATCTGCGCCACCAGGCGGGGTCGAGGTTGGAAGCCCGTCGGGCTATAAAATTCCTCACATCTCTGCTCATTATTCCGAAGGCGCATTGGCTTACCACAAATGGTTTTGAAAATTTCTCCCCTGTGATAAAAGGATGCATTCGAGCTTGCTGTGGCGTCCACCTTGTAACAGGGTTGAGATTCAACAAGCCTTGACAAAAGTCTATGAATGCCGCCCGATTGTTCATCTCTGGCAGGGTGATTTAGGCATTGCCGCCCACAGGGAATCTCGCAGACAACACTAACCTTTTTCAATCTCATGGGGTGTCCTGTTTTTTGTCGGTGGTAATGGAGCCGAATTTATCAGCTCCGGTAACGAATTAGCCTTGAAGTATTGCTTTCCAGGCTGTTCATTGGTGTTATGCTCGCGGGAGTACTGCTCTATGTTCTTTAACCGATATCTTTTCTCGTTTTGATTGGCTTGGGGATTCCAGAGGTCGTACGAGTCAAAAAACTGGTGCGCTTGCTTTCCCGTGTTCAACATGCTTAGAGGAGGCAGGCTAGAAAAAGAGGTCAATGTTAGAGAAGCAGACAGTAAAGACGCAAGACCTTACCCAAGCATGTCAATGATACGTGTGAGCTGATTATACTCGCTTGTGCCAGGAAATAATGGTAGACCGAGGAACAGCTCGACGGCGATACAGCCCAGGGACCATACATCAATAGCGGCTGTATAGTTCATCCCAAGCAGAACTTCAGGTGAACGATAAAACCTTGACTGAATGTAGGTGTACACAGTCTGCCGCTCGTGACAAGCAGACCCAAAATCGATTATTTTAATCTGAGGAGATTGAAGTCTGAGCAAGGATACGATAAGTAGAGATAAGTAGGTACTAGGATGATGCGCACGATTTCAGAAGAATATTTTCTGGCTTTAGATCACAATGTATTAGGCGGGCTTCCTTGAGAATGGTCATGGCATCAAGTAATTGCGCCATGAAAACCTTTACAAGCTGGGTGCTTAGACCTTGGAATTGGTTCTGCTTGATTAGCTCGTAAAGATTAGAAGAGAGGAGCTCGAAGACGAGGCAGAGATGATTGCGGTGAATAAACGAATCGTGAAGCCGTAAAATATGGTGTTCGTCGTTCGGATCGCAGGTCTTATTAAGCTATACAGATAGGGATGAGCATCATTCAGGTTGGGGGAGATTGACTTACCAGCTCCAATATGGTTACCTCCATCATACTCTGATTAAAGTATGCCGGCTTATTTTTGACGACCTTGACGGCAACTACTTCGTGCGTCTTCATATTTTGACATTTCACGACCTGTCCAAAGGTGCCCTGGCCGAGGATATCCAGGATCAGGTACCTAAGCCGGTCAATAATTTCTCCGTGAAAGCAAAAAGCGGGCTTACTTGTGTCCTTCCTCCGTGCCTAACCAATCATTGACATACAATATATAGTCATAGTCCTCATTGTCGTAACCGTCGTTGTGGACTGGCTTGCTCGGCTTTGTTAGCACCCGACGAGGATTGTGGGTGGATTCATAACGAAATTGGGGATTACAGATGCGATACGTCTCGATAATGCTTGTCGTCAGTTGTTGCAAAGGCTGGAGGAATCCAAATTAGCTGTGTATATACGGAGCAAGGGAGGAAAGCGCACGGAGAGATAAGCTCCGTTACTGGCCATTCGACGGCCGGCTGGCTCCCCATCGAGCCGCGGTTGTAGATCGTGCACTGTGCGGACCCTTCGGAAACCGGGAACGCGTCTCCGCTGTGTGGCCACGTCTATCATCATGGGTTGGTCATGTGAATAATAGTGCGAAGTGGGACCTTGTGGGTGGTGCAAATAGGAAATGGGCGTTGGAGGATTAGACAATGAATTTTGCTTGACAATGGGATGTGCAGCAGACAGATGGGCTTGGCTTTGAGTGGCTGGATGAGGGCTAGAAGTGTCCATTGAATATGTGGGGGTGTAGGACTGGGCAGAATGAAGATTGGAAGGGGTATGAGAAGAATAAACAGTCGTCATGGGTGGTGTCAGTGACTCTGTCTTCGTTTGCGTGTGGCCCCTGCTCAGAGTGGAGGTGGTCGGGTGAGCGGTAGAAGAAGCATATGAATATGAACTGGTGGATGGTGAATATTGGGCCTGCTGAGCGTAGGAATCGAGCAAGGAGGTCGATGTCGGCGTAGTTTGGCCGCGAAGGGGAGAACGGCCCGAACGAGAAGATGGGGTAGATTCCTGAGCGTTATGGGACCTTTTGGAGGGATGTGCAGCAGAGCCGTTATAGTACATATCAGGAAATGAATCGTTTGGAGGAGAAGTTGCAGAATTTGCAACGGAAGTAGTTACGGGGAGAGATTGGGGTTGATATGCGACGGCGGACGGAAAATAGGAACCGGAGGGCATGGGGGGCTGTTGCCGAGTAGGTGTGGCGCCCTCGACGTCGTCGGGCTGATGGTGACGGCGCAGCCTTGAGGCGGCGGCCGAATTACCTGAAAAAGAGGCGGTAAGAGACGCGCTCCGAGCAAGTTGAGAATTAGAAGACGAAAGAGAGGAAACGGGAAGGTGATTATCCTGGTCGAGGAGGTGGGATATACGGGGTTGCCTTGAAGGGGCGGTCAAAGAAAGATGCAAACCCTGTACGCGCTGTGGAGGAGGACCAGGGTAGAGAAATGAGGGCTGAGGAGGAGGAGCAGCTGAGACGGGGTCGACCTGGGTCTGCCAGCGAGGGAGATCGAAGTCGTTGGTGTCAGGCATGGGCAGTTCGGATTCCGACCAACACCAGCTCCCTTATGTATTACTTGCACTATCTAGCACCCTCTTTACTCCTCTTTCTGCCTCCATTGCCATCCCCTCTTCTATGTCTAGTGATACATACATCGTCCTTTTATACCGCCGTGCTGTTTTTTTTTTTTGACTTTTATTTTTTTTTGCTTTAAATTTCATATTCTGACTCACCCAAACGCTGTGCCATCGATAGCGCCGCATCCGTGCGCGCTGATCGAAAAAGACTGGTCCCAACTGCAGTCTATCAAATTACACTTTCATATTGCGCTTTTATTCGTCCAATAAACTACTCACACCGTCATTCTTACCAGGTAGTGCGCACGCCCAGTCCTTGCATAGTTTTCCGTGGGGCATTGCCTTGTCAACATCCTCCGGCATCACATCTGTTGCCCCTACCCATATCATACACGAGTCCACTAGCTGAATCACCTGAATAGCCAACGCCGATGAATTGAGGTCCTCTGGTGGCAAATGATGTGTATGAACAGCAACAGAGCCAGTCATGTATCAGCCTGATTGAGGGTTGGATTCACAAGTAGTGACCAAACAACAGGCGCCATCCGCGGATCAACGGCATTTCATATGTCGTCTCAGCTACCATCTCACTCTCCACATATACAAAACATCCGTGGAGGCCCAAGCGACGACGGAAAGGTTCATTGTAACCATGGGTTTGAGCTTCGGTTATTAACAAGTCGCACCGTTCAAAATAACGGCCGGTGAGCAGGCGAAACTTGATTCCTACCGGCAAGTCTCTCTGAAATCAATTTCCCAGCCAATTCTTCAGCTGCTCCCTCGAAAGGGCTGACCCAGAGAGATGCGGTTTCTTTAGTAAGTTCAACCAGCCAATTATTATTATTCTTGCTAATTTGAGAAGCTTGGCTGGACGACCTACGAAACCATCCCAACTGGAATGAGGCCCGTTTCAAGGAAGTTTATGGCCTTGATGGAGATGCATCATCAAGCCCTAGTGGAAGTCCACGGAAGAGACGCACACCACCAGATCTTACCTACGGTCTGAGCCTCTCCCCCAAGCGTATTCGTGCTGGAGAGGACTTGGGAAAGGAACCTTCTTCACCTATGACTGTGGCTAGAACCAACTCGCTCCCTATGTCCGCCATTGTCCAAGTCCCAGGCCCGTCTACAAACCGAGTTGATCATCAAAATGAATGGCCTCTTACCCCTCCCGGTTCTTCAAGGGGGAGCGGCACATTGACAACGACGCCACCTTCTCCTTCTGTGGAGACTTCGAGAAGGTCAGAAGCCAGGATGAATGCTTTCCACTTGCAAAATTTCGATGATACTTTGGTGAGGCGGAAACTGATCTTATCTCGGATTCGGCCCGACTTTTGAATAGAGCGATCTCAGCCCCCTAAGCTCCCAACCATCCCAGCCGCCTGCTATGGTGATGCCCGCTGACGAGCTCGATGAAATGTTACGAATGATGACAGGCGTTCCTGAATATATTCGCAAGTTGGAACGAAGATTCGCTGCCAGCCAAGGGGCCCTTGACGGTAGAAACAGCCGCATCAGTCAGCTCGAATCAGAGTTAGACAAGTAGGTATTTTTGTCCTTTTGGCGTCTGCCCAAAGCTCATTCGTCATCGCTAGAACTCAACAAGAGAATGGCAGATTGACTAGAGAAAACAAGAGGTTGGCCCAGGAAAACGAGAGGCTCAATACAGCCCTACATGGGCTACCGTGATCGCAATGTTGCATTTAGATCTTTGGTGCATTTTCAACTTGTATTTATAATACTTACTCAATGCTATTGTTGGCTTTCCCTTATCAGTGAAAGGCATATACCAAGTGTCTGTAGGATACCTGTCAAAACGAAATGGACCATCATCAACACTGATCCCCGTTTAGAGCTATCCATTCCTGGTGATAGCTGAATCTGAATGACAGCATGGTAACACGTGTCGGTCCCGAGCCAAACCACGTACGAGGCCTAACGATATGGTCCCCATCATGTTATGCGTCACGTCTGTTAAACCTGTATTGAGTTGCTCCAAATGCCAATCTCTTGGGGTGTAACGTATAACCATCAAGTCAAAAGTTTCTTTGTCATTTTGAGCTATCCCATCTGACGGAGTATGTAAGAAAGCAGTCCACCTGATACATCATACCAGGACGCCTGGCGACCCTTGTCGAGGGCGCCTCAGCACATTCTTGCATTCGAACTATTCTTGGCTTGATATTTAAACGACAACACCACCGTCTCGTGCTCCCCGGAGTATGACGCTAGTTGACACACTGTTATTATCATCAAGACCGTCTGGGACGATGGTACCATGTGTGCACAGCCGGGGAGTTGAACAAACCTACTCTTTTTAGGGTTCATGAATCTGGGAAGGGGATCTGCAGACAAGAATAACGGGCCAGGTAGATCTCTAAACCTGGGGCTTTACGTTGTCGCAAACCGAACCACCAAGCGGCCCCAAAGTATGTTCACTGCGCAGATTTCATTCAGCTATTCAAAGAATGATGAATGGTGCTAAGAAAGGCGAATCAATTGGATAAAGTCCATGTTATATCATAATACACCTTCACCAGCCTGGGTGAGCTAAGTAAATACAAACTTTGTTAAGCGACGTCTCAATTGGAATGAATTGTACGACACGCTGTCAAATCTTGTGTGAGAGTGTAAATAAATAAAAAAAAAGGGTGCCAGAAATGGTCCAAGCACAATGTCCATAATGCAACGGCGGGTTCAAGAACTGGAAAGCACGCTGAGTGCTAGCAAAACGTGCTTTTAAACCATAGAATCAATCTACTCAACCAACCGCCTTGCCAACCTTGACTACGTTCCTTGGAACTGATCCAGAAGGTGCCAGTACCATAGCGGACTCGTCGTTCTTTAAGGTCGTTATCGCCTTCTTCGATGTCTGGTATTCTTCCAGGCCCTGGGAATGCTGGGAAGCGCGGTAGCGCACTTCGGGAGATGAAAGAGGGGAAAAGTTTAACAAGTTCAAGAATCTCAGAATTCGGAAGATCAGGAGAAATCCATATCCGTAAATATTCCTCTTCCTCCTCCTCTTCTTCGGGAGAAACGCCAACCAAAGGCTTGAGAGGACTGTCACTGGACGGCAACGACGCCGCTAGATTCAGGTCGTCGCGGGGTGTGACTCCCTGAAGAGTGGTGGTTACTGCGGACGGCGACGATATAACGCCAGGATGTGAGTTTGGGGTATCCAGGAAAGGGTCACTAGGTGCACGAGCTCGTTTCGCGAGTGGTGCCTCTGACCCGGGTCTCTGATGTGCCGAGAGTGGTTGTGATTGAGACCGTGAATGTATCGAGTTAAGATTTGAGAACCGATAGTCGGCTGCTACCGATTCAATACGTGTTGATGGTACTTCTTCAAAACCAAGAACACCCTTCAGAACATCTGCTGCTTCCAGCATAAAATCTTTGCCGCTGGATGCGACGCGTTGTTAGGATGAAAAGTGGCCGTACGGTGTGTGGATTGTGCACTCACGCCGCCTCCTTAAACACAGCGTCATCAAGTTCCCATTCAATTCTAAATTTGCCAGCGCCTCCTAGCTTCTCGGGAACAACCTGCAGACGAAATATTGCCCACAAGCTGAGAAAAGCGAGTTCAGCATTATAAGAGTGGGAATATCTGTAGAGGGAAGAAGTGCCACTAACGATTGGAAGAACGGCTTCGTTCCTGGCATGCCTACCGTGCACCAGGTGCGAACGAAGTGATCCACACGTTCGTACCTCTCTTTTACACTCGATCAATAATCTACAATTGCAGATCAGTTCAAATATGATGCTCACCCTTCCTGGCAGCAGGACCCTTGGGATCCACTCGATGGTGGGGTAGTAATGAACCACCGGGCTGTGTTGCGCCTAGGTGAGCGCGAAATTCTGCAGTCTTTCGAGCATTGACGGAACTATGATAGGCAGCGCGTATTGACGCCTGTACACGTGAAAAGGGTGCTCGATGTGAAGCAGGGAGAGTGGCTAAAGTTTGCGTCATCAAACGACCAGCGTTGTCATCCTGGTTAAAATACCTAGAAAAAAAAGATTGGTATGTATTAGTATGATCAAAGGACTACAGACCAAGCACGACAATTCTCCGCAAACTTCTCAAGTTCGCTGGGACCTATACCTATCGGGGTCAAAGATCGATTGCGGCCAGATGACGGCGATGGTTTGCCATCTTTAGCTGCTCTCGATCTGCCTCCAAAAGAGGGTGTAGATGGAGAGCCTTGGCCTAGCTTCGATCTCGGGCTTGTGGGTGGACTCAGGGAGGCCGTCGAAGGAAGGTCATAAAGGAGTGGCTGTGGGTCATTCTGAGAAGTCTTGGAATAATAGGACGATGATTCAAGGTGGAGGGGAGTAGGAATACGCTTCGACCGAGCTGTCTCTAGGCGATATGATGGATTTGACATATTGAAGGGCCTCGAGGCTAGTGAATGGAAAGGGTAGTTGAGAACAGCAAAGCGATTGTGGTGATGTGTTAGACCTAACAACAAGTCAAACACAAAGGCTGGAAATGAGGTTAATAATTGTGGTAATATAAAGGATCTTGGCTTACCTGGGCTGAAGGGGACAGAGGAAAGGAGGGAGAACGTTGAGGCCGTATGTTACTACGGAGCATCCAAACCGCCGCGAGGTATCACACAGGGCGCTGGTTCGATGTGTCACACCACTGGTGTCCGTCACCGGTCACATTTCCCGTTCTTTTGGGGCTCAGTTCGCTGTCTAAGGATGCCTAGTCCCTCACAGCGATGGGGAGAAATGACGATGGCCACTTCTCGGTGATTGGCAGTTCCCCAGCTATCTCCAATGCGGTATAGACTCCGAGTGTGATTAATGATCTAGCAGTAAGGCCCGCCCCAGGATTGTTGCATCTCATATTCAGAACCTTGCTTATCTCCTGCCGTATTAATATAACAATGGGATCATAATGCTGTTAAGTGATCAGATCGGTCCGGAAAAGCTGGCGATGGCTTGCATCAGACATGTGTGAAGATCTATTTATTGTACATTGTGCATTACTAACAAGGGACACGACAAGCTTGCGCACCGAATTGCGATACTGTGGATCCCTCCTCATATGGGATATCTTCATTCAGCCAGGCTATTGCAAGGATAAAAGTAAGGCCCCATCCGTGTTTTTTTTTTGCCTCCTGTTTCTTTCGCCTATAACAGAAATGCCGGCATTATCTGATACACAACGAAATGATTCTGGGGTCCAACGGTAGTAAGTATGTGGTCTCCGTGCAAAACAAGGATACTCGCGCATAGTGTTATCCCTAAACACCATTGGTGCGGTCCATGTTTCAAATAAACCCCTGCCGTTGGTTATATAGGTTCCGACATCACAAGATGGGATTAAACCGCTGCCGTGAACGGATATCGAGTGCGCAAAGCTGGCTGGACGAACAATCAAGGGGAAACGGCGGCCTATATTTTACGTGCGAACCATGTGCAGAGAAGCGCAAGAATGCCGTCATCCTGCCCGGCAATTGCCTGTCGATAAAGTTATTCGTTACTGAGCAAAAGCGAGCCAGAAAAAGCAAATGTGAACCAGAAACAATAACGCCCTTTGCAAAGAAGGGGGCGTGTTCGGCGACTTGGGTGTGACGATAATATGCTGACTTGTGGAGGCGAAGGCCGACGGGTCAGCGGTGCCTTGAACGGACGGTAACCAAAAATATAACATGATACATCGGCAAACACCGAGCGCATCTTGATTAGATCGAGGGCAGGAGCGAGATCAGATGGTGGCAGGATTGGGGCAGCGACAGGAAGAGAAGGAGATGGGCGCAAGGGATAAATGCAGGACGTTGGTTCGACATACGGGAGGACTGGAGGAAGGGAGGAAGGGAAAGTGATGGACGGAAGTAAACCGTAACAAACCATGCAAATCGGTGATCTCTGTCTGCTGTGAGCCGGATTCCGCGGCTTCTGAGATCTGAATCTGCCGAAATAGAGTCCTGTACAACACATCATGATATAAAATACATACTGCGCTTTTCGTTTATTCCCTTCTTCACGCCTGTCTTCCTGTCCGACTAGCCCGTCTTGTGGGCGCTTCACCTCTGCTCCCGCTAAACCCCTGCTCTAGGTATCATCCCTCGCCCCCGTTCTCTCTCTTCCCTCCTTGCTCACCTTCCTTCTAGTCACCAGCCTAGCTCCTCCCCAGTGCTGCTCTTCTCACTTCTGTATGCTCTCCTGCCACTCCTTGTTCCCCATCGATATGACAACGCGCCTCTAGTAGCCCTGCCTTTGACCTTTATCCATGTCCCTTGATTTCTCCACAAATACCCCATCTAGCCAACAAGGTCTATACACCCAACCAGATCTAGATCATTCCTTTGCCATGCAGAACGCTGAAAATGTTAATTTATTTACTTCTCTCCCTTTCAAAGCGCCATCTGACCTTCATCTCCTCAGCAAGAGTCTATGGACAATTCTGAGCACTCAGGCTATGACATCTTTCCAAACTCTACCTCGAATGGATCGTTTTCTTCATCGCGCTACCGAACCAACGCGTCATCATCATCATCCCTCGGGCCGCCTTACAGTGTCACTTCTGACGGCTTATATACCCATCCCCCCTTCAATGACGGTGTTCCCCCCTTCAATGGGTCCAACGTCAGTCCCTATGATATGATGAACGGCATCTCGTCTTCGTCATATAGCAGTGGTAAGGTATCCCCGCTCACCCCCAGTGACCCCACCGGTGGGTTGAACGGGCCTTCTGCGTTTCCTCCTTCGGTAGGAACCAAGGACTTCCCGTCTGGGTTCTCAGACGTTGCGGAGCGCCGATTGCCCAGCGTGGGCTCCAATGGCTATCACTCCGATTTTCCTGAAGATTACCCCATGGGAAATATGAACAATGTTTCCTTTCCTCCTTCCCAGCTGCAATCATTTCCTGAGCGGCTTAGCCGCTTCTCCGATGGCCGTTTTCCTCATTCGCATGCTACGAACGTGCCGCCACACCTTCAGAATCATGCTGCAGACATGATGCGTAGCGTCAACCCTCATGCCACTACACATTCCTTTCGCGACTCATCTGTACCCGGATATGACGAGATGCCATCTTACCTGCCGCCCAATACTCACAGTGACATGAGTCTCCGAATGCCCTCAATTGATGACCCTTTAACGCGCATGAAACTTCAAGGTCACCCTCTTATGGGCACCTCAAACGATCTTCAGTCGTTCATAAGGTGAGTGATAACCCTAACCAGCAGGTTTTTGGCCTAAATTTGGCGATAGACCTTACTTGGACCAGTATGTTCGCACTCACAATCGGTTAGCGTTCGGAGAACGCACCCTCATTGTGATGTCGAGCAAGGTCGCCCAAAAATCCTATGGTACAGAAAAACGGTTCGTTGAATGGCTGGCGTGGTTCCAGGCGGATTATGATGCTAGTGCCCCACAGGTTCCTCTGTCCTCCCCCAACTGCCATTCTAATTGGAAACAGTTGGTGGACTGATGTAGTACGGCGTGGAGAAGACCCCAAAGCCTGTCCACCCCGCGTGGTGATATCTATTGCAGGGGAGCCCGTCCCGCAAGAGGGGACCATTGAATGGACATCAGCCTCCGGAAAGTCCTTTGATGTCAGTGACCCACCCACCGGAACTACCTACATTGGTCGCTGCGTCGGGAAACAGCTCTATATTTCAGATGTGGACGAGAAAAAGAAGAAAGTGGAAGCCCTCGTTAAAATCACGGCTCCCGCATCAGATGAGGAACCTGAGCGTGTCATCGGACTCTTCCCTAGTCGCCCTATCAAGGTTATCAGCAAACCTAGCAAGAAACGGCAAAGTGCCAAGAATCTCGAGCGTACGTCATACATTTGTTTTCCCGCATTCTTACCTTTGACCTTGCGCCACAGTTTGCATTAACCATGGTTCAACCATTTCTCTTTTCCACAGGTTGCGCTCTCAAACTGTATCCACCAAGTATTTGTGTGTTTCTGGCTCCGGCTCTTCCTTCAAAGGATCAGACGGCGCCCCACTTATGGGGCTTGATCATAGGGCTCGAAATACGACGCCATCCTTTATCGCGCGGACTGCTAGCTGGGGTGAGCCGAAATGCATACTACAGCCGGGGAGGGTTTCTGACACTCTTTTCAGATCCGTTCGTCATGTACATCGTGGATGTCAGTAAACCTGGCGGTGCTATTGATGCGCCGCCACCGCCACCGCCGCACCCCGAATACCCGTCGCCACCGCCAAACGCGATTCCATTTATGAACAATGGTTCGCCGATACCCATATATTACAATCAAACTGTCGTCTTGCAGTGTCTGACATCAGGTGTTGTCAGCCCAGTGCTCATCATTCGCAAGGTCGATCATCAGACAACCGTTGTGGGCGGTGGTTTACAAGAGGGAGCAAAAGGTGTAGCGGACCATTATTGCGCACCAGGCGAGGTTTGCGGCGACCCCGTATCCCAGCTTCACAAGATCGCATTTGAAGTATACGATCATGGCAAGGGTGCGCCAGAGCTAGGAACCCCGGGCATCACGGGAGCATTTTTATCCTGCATGGGCGAAAAGGTCAATACCTACCGTCCTATTGAGGGCCGCCAGTGGAATACTGGTCACGGAAATAGTGCCGTCTCTCCTATTCTCCCTGGGTCTCCTATAACGTCAACTCCCGTTTCATCTAACGGTAGTGAATACTTTGGCCAGCAGCTGTCCACAGACAGTGCACCAGCTTCACCAACCTCTCCGTCAGATCTTACGAATGATGGCGGGCGTGTCAGAAAAAAGCGCGCGGCGTCTAGTGCTGGCGGAATGTCTAAGCCAGTCAGTACAAAAGGACGTCGTCGCCCAAGCTCAGCTGGGTCCTCATCCTCTACCCGCCGTGGTTCCGCAAGCGAGACTGGGGCATCTTCAGGCGCCCTCTGGCAAGTCGACATCGGCGAGACAAGTGTTTGGACGATTGTCGGGACAGGTAGGCTTATGGAAGATGAAATGTCTTTTTTTGTTGCTAACACCGAATCTGTAGATCAAATCCGTTATAACTTCTACGTTCCACCCGTCTTGTTTGACAATCAACACAACCAGACCAACTCCTTTCCTGTCCCATCCAAGCCTGTGACACCCTTCCCTTCTGTCGTCAAGTATCTTCCTCCGGATCGCGCTGCCGAAGCGCCCAAGCCTTCCGCTTCGTCCCGTGCCGTACTCTCCAAGCCAAACCCTCACACTTCCAAATTGATTACCATATACGGAGAGAATTACTCCAAGGCGGATCCGCCCCATGTCTTCTTCGGCTCAGAGCCTTCTCCATACGTCGAAGTGCGCTGTCCAGAGATCATTGGCTGTTTACCGCCCGAAAGTCAGGCTCCAAAACGTCGGCCCATTATTCTCATCCGGTCAGACGGTGTTGTTTTCCCATCTAATGTCCTGTATCCGTAGGTTTGCTATCTGCTCTTCCTGGCCCATATATCGCTTTCTCGTTTCATCTATGGCCGATCTCTTTGCTGAGAATATACCGCTACCCCTTCCTATAGAATTATGTAGCCCAAGGACAAATGATAGAAAGATGTGACATTTAACGTGACTCTGCCACTTCACCCCCAGCATTCAAGTGTTGCCCAGCTATGGCATCAATTGCTGAGACGGGTAGAGCCCCGATAACCTCGTTTCCTAAGTTATTATGGCAGAGTTACCTCGACTATCTCTGGTATTATGAACCCGACTCCTGGGTCGCCAAAACGGCCAACTTTTCTCGAATTCTCGCCATCCTCATTGCTTTGCCGATTATCATCTTGGCATTATTGGCATGTAACGTCCTGAATACATTCAGATTCAACCCTGACAAATGCCCTGGTTATTGCAGGATATTTCCGCATACGGGATAGCTCGCACACTCGGCGTTATTGACGATGTCAAAGCTTCCACAAGTGATATTGTCTCAATTCACGCTGACCAGGCCATTCAAGGACAAAACCGGAATGAACTTATTAATGTATGTGATTATCCTCATTGGGGTCAAGCACAAAAAAAATTAAAAAAAAACTGAATTGGGCCAAATGGCCAGACCCCGCGGCCCAGTTCCCTTGTGGAACCGGGCGACACGGATGGGGATTCCTCACCCATCCGCTCTGACGAGGAATTATATTCAGTTTTGCAAGCCACTACCGTTCCATACATCTCTACAGACGAGTTTTCTGCGTCGGAAGACCACCTGGTCGATCATACCAGCCATAACCTTAGAGTGAACGAGGCACCGCAAAGGCTGACCTCCAAGTCGGCGGGAGAATACATCTGGAATTCTGATGGCACTTTGCATCAAAGGCAGGGTAGAAAGGCGGAAAATGACCTGTGATCAATGTACATTACCAATACAATGAGTTGGTAATAATGGGGCCAATTTGTTGGTTGGACCCCGAAATCAGCATAGCCTGACATTGCATTCATTATTATTTCCATATCAGAAATCATTCAGCAATTGCTCTGGTTACGACGAACAAAGGGCTAACTATAAATGTTTTGGTGGAAAATCTTGTCCACAATTGATGAACGGCAATGTTCCTGGTCCGAGTGGACAGCAGCTTTTTTGACAGCATTATCAACGTTACATTTGATATCTATAGGACAATATGATCTATCGGATTGATACCATGCCAAGGATTCACCACCCGAAGCGCAATTGGTCACGGGTAAAGACAGGTGGTTTCCATCTGAGGCATTCCGAGTGTATCCGGGGCCGGTTTTTCGCCATCTTTTTTTGGTGTTTCTCCAATACGGCATTATTTAGACAGATGATATGTTGCCCTTTATAGTGCTTGAAGAGCTGGAGTGTAATGCATCTAAGAAAAGTGTTTGTCAATAGCATAAATAACGCAGCCGTGCCGACTTACGTGTTCATGATATCTGCATGTGTTATTGATGTTTTCTGAGCTATCTCATCAATGCTCAACTCCCCTTCAGGTGTGTTGAGTAACAGGGAAACAATGGTCTCGGCCCAATAGGCCCGATATCCGAGTAGACCTAGATCACTCAAGGGCTTTTCAGGGCTTCCCAGTTTACCTTCCTTTTTGCTGAGTTCGTAGGAGAACTCTATCAGCAACTTGCCATAACCGTGTCGCTGATGCTGAGGCAACGTAAGGATGCATGCGACGTTATAGTTCTCTGCAGACTCTTTCTCCTTTGAGAAATAACCAATTAGGTGACATCCCGCTGAATCCCGCTGAGTCTGTCATATCTTTTAGCTAATGCGGCGGGGATCGGAGGAAAGGAAAGGGGGGTACCATAACATAGTACATGAACGGAGTGACGTCGTAATACAATGTCTTGCTGTATAATCAAAATCAGTGCATCGTAGATCTGGGAAGGATGTGTGGCGCACTGGTCAAGGAAGCATTTTGATAGCAGGCTAAGGTTCCTGCACCACGTCAGCTGACGCTTCCCATCTATTTCAAAGAAGGAGATATCTCCTTGCCGGTATATCTCGTTCCCGGGAGGGTGTAGTAAAGTGCATCGTTGCCTGTGCCTTGAAAGCATTAACGGGGAGGGGAAAAAGGAGAGACAGAATTCGCATATGTATAGTACAGGCAGATGCGCATATTCTTTGGGATATGGGCTGAAGTACCATGCGTCTACTTCATGCTTTCCTATTTGCAGGCGATTTAGGTTCTTTACACGCGCGATTTCTGATATTGATTGCGTCATGGAACCCGATGTGCGAAGTTTTTCGATTTCCTGCTCCTTGCTAAAGGTAGCAACTGGCGGCGCGTCGGCTATTGGCTCACGAATGGATAGGTCAAATGTTTCTTCTTCTCCCTCGCCGTCAACGTCCATTTCTCCCTCTGCATCGGCGTCTGCGTCTGCATCGGCATCTGCGTCCGCATCTTCGTCTTCACCCATGGAGGTTGGGGTTTCTTCTTCCTCTTCCTCTTCCTCATCAGGAGGCGCCTTACGTTTGAGAGAGAGTGGAGTAGGCGAGGGAGAGGGAGGAATCGATGGTGAGTATTCAATCCCTGCACTAATGGCAGAAGAGAAGGCTTTTGGAGTGGATGGTGCAGGGGTTGGAGACGCGGCATGCGCCGCATTTGAAGTGGCTCTCTTTAGTAGACTTTGAGTACGAGGCACTTTACCCGGAAGCTTTGGCGGCCCATTCTTCTTAGTTGCAGGAACGCTCTTCGGTCTTGGCCATTCGAGGTCGCGAGACAGCACAAGACGAGAACCAGATACCCACTCGTCGAGACGCTTGTTGAAAGAATCCCAGTGAACGAAGAATTCCAGTTGGTCCTCTGACTTGTGAGACTCCTCTTCTTTGACGCCGGGAACTTTAGAATGCCGCAAGTAGGTATTGTTTGCCCTCTCTCTGATAGACAGTATCTCTGCTAGTCGCTCCTCTTCTTCGCCATCTGGCCCAGGCCGCCTGATATATATCTTGCAACCGACAGTGACTGTCTGAACTTGTAGAGTGAGCTGAAAGTGGAACATGTAAAAATCAAAGCTTACTTGAATATTGTATGTGCCGCCTGGAGAAATCGGGGGCGGCGTTCCATCGTTTACTGGAGGAGTCGATGATACCATGGGGTGGATGTCTTTGTCGACGCCGAAAGGACGATGACTCAATATCCGTGTTTGCTGACTAAGCCATTTTACCTCATTATCTTCAGCCCTTCGACCCATGGATGATGGTTTGATCCTCAACTTGGCCCAAGATGAGACACAGGCAACCGCCAATTCCGGCGTCAGGAAAAAAGGAGGTAGATGGACTGACAGGTATTCACCATAATGTCTGTTTTATCGTGTTCACTAACGCGGGGGCCATTCGTAGGCTGAGAGAAAAAAGATTGCTTCAACGGAAAGCACGGCCCGCGCCCGCTACGCAGCCTGGAAATGCTGGTGATATCTCTTCAGAACAAGAACAAGAACCAGAGGACGAAAGATTGCAGAAGCGCAGACGGGTAGAAAATCCACCAACTAGCTCTAAGCATATTATTTCATCGCTTTTCACCAACAACCCGAAAATTGAGGTACCCTCGATGACGACCGATTCCGAACTTCAAAGCTTGGCAAAACCAAGTAATGCGCCTCTAGATACCTCGTCCTTTGAAGGATTGGGACTGAACTCGTTGCTTATTGCTCATTTGACGGGCAAGATGGATATAACAAAACCGACGTCTATCCAGCGTTCTGTCCTTCCTATCCTACTATCCTCTAGCCCGTCCCTAACCTCCCGGGACGTTTTCATCCAATCTCAGACCGGCTCGGGCAAGACACTCGCCTTTCTTCTTCCCGTTATACAAGACCTTCTTCCGCTTAGCTCGCTGTCGTATATTGACCGTTCCATAGGAACGCTTGCTGTCATCATTGCACCGACGCGAGAACTTGCGAGGCAGATATCAGACGTTCTCGATAGCCTGTTAAAGATGCGTCTCCGACCCGAAAACGAGATATCGGACGATGCTGATTCCGCCAATCGAATGACTCGATGGCTTGTGTCAGGCTTGCTTACAGGGGGGGCAACACGAAATCACGAAAAAGCAAGGCTCCGAAAAGGTGTGCCTATACTAGTTTCCACTCCAGGTCGACTCCTCGATCATCTCCAAAATACTTCCTCTTTCAATGTGGGGAAGTGCCAGTGGCTTGTCCTGGATGAGGCTGACCGGCTCATGGAACTTGGTTTTGAGGAGACAATAAATGGCATCCTCGAAGGCCTTGATGGCCGTAGACGTATTATGATGGAAGCTATGCAGCAAGGGAAGGGTATGGAAGTAGGAAACTGGGATTGGAAACGAAGAAGGACGATTCTTTGCTCAGCAACTGTCCGAGAAGACGTACAAAAGCTAGCTGGAAGAGCGTTGTCCGACCCGTTCATGATCAAGGCTACGGCTGTTGACAAAGCCGATCCAAACACTCCTTCCCTACTTCAGCATGGGGAGAAAATTGCCCCTCCGTCACAGTTATCCCAGAAATACCTTGTTGTCCCGCTCAAGCTAAGGCTCGTCACGCTGGTAGCACTACTTCGGACCCTCTTAGTCCAACCAACACTCGAAGCGGGAACACAGATCATTGTTTTCTTCAGCTGTACTGACTCTGTTGACTTTCACTGGAATTTATTCGGCGGGACGAGGTTGGATGAGACCGACAATTCCTCAGACAAGGATAGCGGTGAAGAGACAGAAGAAGGAAAGAAAGCTCAAGGACAGGAGGAAGAGGTCGAAATGGTCTGTTCTCTACTCCCAGACACCTGTATCTACCGTTTGCATGGATCGCTATCTACGCAATTACGACAAAAGTCATTGCGTGGCTTTTCGAAAATGCGCAAGACGTCAAAGGTAACATCTACTGTTCTTTTTTGCACCTCTGTAGCATCGCGAGGCCTTGACCTTCCCTTCGTCCGCACTGTCATACAGTATGACTTGCCAACGGAAGGCGGTGCAACGGAGTATATTCATCGCGTTGGGAGAACGGCGCGTGTGGGAAAGGGCGGTGAAGCATGGTGCTTTATCGCACCCAGTGAAACCGGGTGGGTAAGGTGGATCGAAACTCGCATGAACAAGGATGGAGATGGTCAGCGAAGTGACGAAGAAAGAGGAGGGAGCGTGGCACTGATTAACATGCCTTTGGAAAATGTATTGAAGAGGGGTTTCGGAGGAAAAGCAAAAGGACAACAGTACGAGAATCGTGCAACACAAGTGCAGCTGGCGTTTGAAAACTGGGTGCTTAATGACGACGAGGTGGGCTCTAAGCGACTAACCTCTGCGAACGAAAGAAAATTGATATCTCATTGCGTTTTTAGAATGCAGCTATGGCACGCAATGCGTATTTGTCACACATGCGAGCATATGCTACACATCCTTCTGAGGAAAAGCACATTTTTCACATCAGGCACCTTCATCTCGGCCATCTTGCCAAGGCCTTTGCTTTGCGTGACACACCAACATCGGTCGCATCAGTTAAAGTGAAAAGCAAGCCAGCGCCGGCGAAAAGACCGAGCAAGAAGCCAACTTTGTCGACTACTCGAGCTCGAACAGGAGCAAAGAACAAAAGCTACACCAGCAATGTGGAGAAAAAAATGCAGCAGGTCGTCCGAAAGCAAGGCAAATTGACAAAAAAGAGTGGGATGATGGTCAGCGGCGGGGCATCGGAGTTTCAGATTGCTGGAGGCGAAGAGCTGATGAAGCTAGTACATCCACGCTAAAACAACGGCTACGGCGACATCCCCTGAGTTTATATCCAATTCACCACTCGAGATTTGTCCCTTTGCCTGCTAGGCAGGGACACAGGATCAAGGTTGTGTGCATGGATGATGAATGGTACCGAGAAGGGTTATGGGATATCTTCAAGGTTTAGAGGTAGCATCATGGCGTCTCGCATGGAAGTAACAGTAAGACTTCGTGTAACAATCGTTGGTGCTTGCCATGGAAATGACCGTTGAACCAGCGAGCCTTCCGCTGGAGGATGGATGAAATGACTATAGTCCCTTAGTACTTCATAGACTGGGTCTATAACCTTGAGAATACGAAAGGCTAGCCTGCTCTCATTTGGATATTGAGGGTCCTTGTAGGGCTCAAGCTGGACTATCCCGCTCCCTACACAAATGACAATCCAGTATTTCAGTATTGAGCAAGGGTGACTTCACCGCAGGCAACTACTCACCACCATACGGGGCAGCCTTGACACGCGAATCCCAAAAAGGTGTCACCATGGAGCATACGCAAAGTTTGTGGGGTGTTACAGCGATGAAATGAATAAAGCCATGGCCGAAAGACATATACAAGGGTTGTCGAAGATAGTAGATAATATTCTCCCGTTTCATGGTACCCACGCCAACCTCATTTAATTCTCTCTTGGCCGCGGCACATTGCTTGAGTAAGGTCGGGGTGACTAGGCCGTCGCGTAGCAATTGCTCACGGAGGGCAGCATAGTGGGAGACTGTAGCCACAGAAAGTAAAGGGATATTCCAAGGCAATGACCTACACGACAGGAGGTCCGTGCCTTGGTCAAATGCGGCTCGGTCTTGAGCTATGCGGAAGCGGATCCCTCCAACAAGTGGAGGTGCTTTGGGAGGAGTATGATAATAAAGGAACCCGGTTGTGCCGAAAGGGAACGTGAGGGTCTTGGTACCCTGAGCACCATAATACAAACGAACCACTCTAGTAGAATTCGTTTTGGGCGTTAAATAAGTTGCGTTTCTATGGCCAGTAATAGTATAGCAATCAGAGGGCTGAAGTTTCCTGGGATCGAGGGTTGTAATGACGCGTCTGTGACGAGGGGTATAACCTCCTAAGGCCGTCTTGCAGATGATATTAGGGTTGGTACACGTAAGATACGCTGAGGACGTACACCATAGCGTCTGCGGAGATGTTGAACATTCATGAATGTCGGTTTAGGAAACAAGTTCACATGATGGCAACCGCCACGTTAAAGCGATCAACCATACGTGTCTGCCTTTCTACCTCTGACTCTCATGTTTGGCCGCTTTTCGTTTGCCTTTGTCTTCGTAGCGTTAGCTACCGTCTTCCTCGCTCAGTCGGTACAGGCTGCCAAAGGGCCAAAGATTACCCACAAAGTCTACTTTGACATTCAGCATGGTGATAAGCGGCTGGGGCGCAGTAAGTGCAACTTCTGAATTACCTTGATGTCTACCATACCTCGTTTTGTCAGTTATTGTGGACCTTTTCGGTGGCGTAAGTAGACACGCAGCTTTAATGTTCACTTGGGTCTTACTCGAAGTAGTCCGTACCAAAAACCGTTGAAAACTTCCGTGCCCTGGCCACTGGTGTGAAGAAGGATGGTGAAGAATTGGGCTTTGGTTACAAAGGCTCCAAGTTCCATCGTGTCATCAAAGACTTTATGTTGGTCTGATTGCAATTAACACGTTCCTCCTGACTGATAATTGAAAAGGATTCAAGGTGGCGATTTTAGTGAGTATTATCATCCTGCTGCGACATGCGACAGTGTGCCTAAATATCTTTTACAGCTCGCGGCGATGGCACCGGTGGAAAGGTCAGTCTCCCCAAGTTATTGCAACGTTTGGAAGTCGAGCCAATATCAATATTAGTCGATCTACGGCGACAAATTCGCTGATGAGAACTTGTCGGTTTCACATTTTTGATAAATACTTGGCTCTAACCGTTTCCGCTCAGTAAACTCCGCCACACTGGTCCTGGCATCCTGTCTATGGCCAATGCTGGACCGGATACCAATGGTTAGTTCATCATTTATCATGGAATCTGCCTCCATTTAATGTTCTTCGTAGGCTCTCAATTTGTACGTCCTGAAAAGATATGATTACACGCACCTTAGTCTTATTTACCAGTTCATCACCACTGTTAAAACCGGCTGGCTTGACGGCAGACACGTATGCTCATCTTGTTGTGACACCTCAATGCACCTGACCTCGGTATAGGTTGTGTTTGGTAAGGTCGCCGAAGGCATGGACGTTGTAAATGCGATCGGTGAGTGATGTCAAGCTGACCCCATTGCGGGTGATGAATTCTCGCGTCAGAAAACGTTGCAAAAGGGGCCAGCGACAGGCCAGTGGAGGACGTGATCATCGTTGATTGTGGAGAGGTATGTGATATCTCCATTCGCTTTGCCTCTCCTGACAAGGCGGTGCAAGTTGCCTATTGACACGGTGAAGGATGAGAATGGAAACGAGGTACCAATCCACGCTGAGCTTTGATCAGCGCTTCCTTGTGGTTATTTAAAGTGAATAAAATCGTGATTGTCATACAGGCATTGCCGACTGCTGTCCACGACGTCCCCGGTGCGACAGTAGAACCGCAATCGACCAACCCAGTTGCCGTTCCTATGTTGGCCGATTCTGACGCCGATGTGCATGTCGACTACGACCATTCGTCGGCTGCTATATTCTACATTGGAATGATCCTTATCATCTTCTTTGTCCTTTTTGCATGGATGGGGGGATTCCGCCGCGTGAAGTCAATGCTGTCCTCAGGCCAGCCATATACTATATTAGACACGGATCGTGACCTCGAAAAATGACATTGTACTAGGATGATATACGTATACAATTAGCTTCAGCATTCGATACATAACACGGGAGTATGAAGATATCAAGTTAGCCATGCTAAGACCAGAAATGGCAGGATCAATAGATGTGATGTTTTCACGCTATAAGCACTATTCCTTCCCGCCGTATTAGGTCTAAATGGGAATGTTAAAGAGTCATAGATCTGTATATTGACTACAACGTACGGTGGCATGTTTTGTTCGGAAAAGGATGGACAAATGATGTCCGTGCCCTGCACCAAAGACATGGGAAACTGAGCAGCAAATAATGCGAAGAATTGGGCTCACTGTAGGATCCGCAGGACAACAAGCGCTAGATCCAAGGGATGGAACGCTACCCAAAGCTTCTGAATTCTTTCCTCCCTTCCATTTGGACGTGCAGGATACCTCCTCATACGAGATATTCCACACTCCAAAATCCTTCCGTCACGTTCAGCATACGAGCCCACCTGGCAACAATCACAGAGAACCCACCGAGTACCCATATAATTTCGGATCAGAAGGAAAGAAATTGTCTGGAATAGCTTTTGAAGGGAACGACAAGTCAAAGTTCAGGAAGGCTCCGCCGCTGTAGAGCATTATTTTAGACACGAGGTACGGATATTCAGAGCTCACGCATTCGGCTGTCGACCTGTAGCACCACACCACCCACCCTCAGTGAAGGGACACTTGTCGATAATTTTAACAACAACGGACTTGGTAACGGTGGGTTTGAAGGGAGGGTTCGCCACTAGAGGATTAAGGAGTATCAAACTGAAGCATTTACCGCATGCTGGACCTGCATTGTCTGGTTTTAAAAATAAAATAAAAACATATCTGATTCTCTATACGTACCGTAGCTAGCGTTGCTGCCGTATGCAAATTGGGATAGAGCCGCCGTAGGATAATGCGAGCTGTCTGGTACACAGCCGCAAGCTGCAACAAAGTCTGTAGGGAACGGGGTGTGAGTAAGAGTCGCTAGGCCTGTTGAGGAGTACGAGATCCAATGTGTTGAAAGGACCGTAGGGGTGAAGGAGAGTAAGCAAAGGAGGGCGGCTCGAAGGCCATACATGCAGAGCGTCGGATCAATACATTTCATATGTTCTTACACCATGAAATACGCCTATCCCGCTTCAAACTGCCAATATTCCGTCAACCATCCTCAACTCGCTCTCCGCATCGCCCGTCACTCCCCATGTCTTTCTTGCGATTGTTCAGGATTGCACCCACCAAATGACTCCGAGGTTTTCCTGGACTCCATACCCCAGCCTTTACAATCTCACTCCTTGGGCCAGTTGGGACAGTACGGCTCAGACGACGACGAACTGCCTCAAAATTACCTTGACAGATGCGCATGCGGCCACAACGTGGCTCAGCATGGTGCGGACGAAACTGCCATCGGGCGCTCGGAATACCTACGGCGGGGCAGAGTCGCAACAAGGCTTGACGAGTTACTCCAGGTCAGTAGTATCCTGGCACAACAGGGGACAAGCATGTATGTTAAAATATCAGCCTGGTTCGTGTAGGTGCGCAGACATGCTCACCTTCTCGCCTTGTACCCTTGCCTCGCGCTCTGTTACCCTTTACCATCGGCTTCTAATGCCTGCTACTTATTCTTAGGATGTTCGAAAACTACTTGATTTCAGTTATATCGACGACGATATTGCTTCTTTACGAAAGCAGATGCGGGACCCGGTCTCCCTTGTCAGCCCTACCACCAACACATTCTCCCTCCCAGGCAAGTGCTGCTCATTTAATTCCTGTTCTCGGAAGAAGAAAGAAAGAAAGAAATACTCATTCCTACATTGGCAGATCTAGCATCGCACAATCCCCCCCTATCTCCAGTATCCTCTGAACTCAGCGATATGCCGCCACGGCCAGTGAAGAAACAACGACTATCAATGTCTTCTCTAAGTGACACGGAGGATCATCCTGCCTCAGCTGGTGAAGACGAGGACGCGCCTAATGGCGAAGAAGAGGACGAAGCACAGCATTCACCGTCTATTCCGCACAGATCAACTCGTGCCGGCAAGAAATCAGCACCTGGCTTATCGTTAGCTCCAACATTACACATGGTAAGGACACCCCAGATATATTCGACATCGCGCGCTCCCCCGAATGAAGGAGGCAAAAACGTTGTGAATGGAAAGGTGAACGGCATTGTCAATGGCCAACACGAGTCCAGGGTTAAAGAAGAACAATTGGACGAAGGACAACTAAAGCGCTTAGCAACTGGCGTGACAGTCGATTCTGCTGGGAATTCGACGACGACGACTGGTGTAGGTGCCAAAATCCCGTTCCCTGGCTCGTAAAGTTCTTTGACACCCACTTTAGCCGTTGGCAAAGCCTGAGAAGGCCGCTGTAATTGAGCTCAGGAAAGGCTATATTAAGATAACGGCAGTGGAAAATGACAACGAGCCACGGTCCTTGGTCATACTTACCGGCTTAAAAACCCTCTTTCAAAAGCAATTACCTAAGATGCCTCGAGAATATATTGCTCGCTTGGTTTATGACAGTAACTCCAAGGCTCTTGCAATCATTAAGAGAGGCTACAAAGTCGTCGGCGGTATCTGCTATCGACCATTTCCTCACCGTGGCTTTGCTGAGATTGTATTTTTTGCCACGAATTCGGCGGATCAAGAAAAAGTGAGTTATTATTACAGAGCAGCTGCATCGTGTAGTATTGATAATAGTCACACTAGGGATATGGCGGGATGTTGATGGATTATTTCAAGGCACACATACGCAAGACATACCCGACTATGATGCACTTCCTCACGTACGCAGATAACTACGCAGTTGGCTATTTCGAGAAGCAAGGTTTCTCAAAAGACATAACGTTGGATCGTTCTGTGTGGGCTGGCTACATCAAGGATTACGAAGGCGGAACGATAATGCAGTGCACTCTGCTAAACAAAGTGGATTACTTGGGCAAAGCAAGGACGTTGGCAATACAACAAGAAGCCGTTATGGCCAAGATACGAGCAATGAGTAAATCGCACGTCATTCACCCAGGTTTGACCTCTTGGAGGGAGCATGATGGTGAGGTTGAACCGGTGGACCCCAAGGACGTACCAGGCTTACGTATGGCGTTTCATGCATCTTCTCACGTCCTCTTCGTTCTCTTACACTCTCTTTCAGGTGAAAGTGGCTGGATACCTATTATGCCCACAAAGCATGTCCCATTTCTTACACATCGTGGGAAGTACAGGGGCTAATGTCGAATGTAGCGTCACGCGCCCAAATCCAAAGAGTGCTGATCACGTTTTCATGGAGCGACTTCTCAGAGACCTCCAGAACCACCCACAAGCTTGGCCATTCCTCAATCCGGTCAGTGCTGATGATGTTCCTGATTATTATGATGTTATCAAGTCACCCATGGGTATGTCAACAAGAATTTCCATCTGGTCACGATTTAATGGTTTCATCACTCAGACTTCAAGACAATGGAACACAAGCTCGACACTAAGCAGTATTCCTCACTTGAGGAGTTTGTTAAAGATGCCGAATTAGTCTTTGAGAATTGCAGAGTGTACAACCCGGAAGGGACTATCTATGCACGAAACGCGAACAAGCTAGAGAAACATATGAACGATCTTGTATCCGAGAGGTTAAAGAAAGAGGATTAGATCTGCACTATGGGTCCCACCCATCCCATTATCATTATTACATTACTGTATTCGTAATAGTTCCACATACACTCGTCTGTTGTACCCTTTTTTTTTACCGGTGGTTTCCTCGCAATCGCAGCAGGTAACCAATCTTTTGATTTGACAAGTAATACCTATTGTACACAATGATTGCTACTTTGATTTCATACCGTTGAGGTGAGGATCAGCTAATGGGCGCCATTTTGATACCGAAGTTCAGCGTTGACCATCTTAAAGTTTGTTAGAACGATTCGCAGTGTTCGCGACAATGAGAGCACTTACAAGCTGTGGTCTCATATTTACCAACGCCAACGATGACGTTCTGCGGGTCCTGAGTTTTTTCCGTGATATAGTTTTCCACAATGCTTCTAACTCCGGCGGCATAGCGCGCTTGAGCATCGAGAGTAGTACCAGAGTAATGTGGCACCATGCCGTTTCCACCTCCGAGAGGATTCTTGATTGTACGCCAAATATGGTCTTTCGGCGCAGGCTGGACGTTCCAAACATCACCTAGACAGGATTATTAGATCAGGAGGCTAAACGTTCCAAGATATTACTTGCCTGCATATCCAGAGATCTTGCCGCTAGTCAGAGCCTCAGCGACGGCGTCCTTGTCGCAGATGGCACCGCGGGCCGTATTCACCAGCCATGCACCTGGTTTGAAGTGCGTAAGAAGCTCAGCGTTGACTAGTCCACGAGTACTCTCATAAAGAGGGCAATTGACGGTCACAACGTCGCACTAGAGAGTACGATAAAGGCACGGCCTCCTTTTCTGGATCCAGTCTACACACCTGGGAGACAAACTCTTTTAGATCCAGTACCCGGCGAGCCTTCACGGCCTTTTCAGCAGCTGAGGAAAGAGTCACGTCAGGATCACGACAATAAGT
Source organism: Amanita jacksonii TRTC168611 (assembly GCA_000497225.1). NCBI lineage: Eukaryota > Fungi > Basidiomycota > Agaricomycetes > Agaricales > Amanitaceae > Amanita > Amanita jacksonii. The sequence goes on from KI546412.1 coordinate 52,809, forward strand.
GAGCTACGCCTACCTTCAGGAAGAGGCGCATAATCAAAGTAGAGCAACTCCTTGCAGTCGAACGGAAGAAGACGTTGTAGCACGCGGTAGCCAATTCTTCCAGCACCGATGGTTCCGACGACCTTGCCCTCCAGGTCATACGCGTTTCTCGCGACATCAGAGACTTGCCAGTCTCCGCGCTCGATCATCTTTGCTCATGTATGTGGGCTTTTTGAACAAGTGACCACAAATATACAGAATCTTACCTCATGAGCAGGAACGAAGTTCCTAACGAGCAAAAGTATGTTCATAACCACATGCTCGGCGACTGACACGACATTTGATCCAGAAACCTACCGGGATGTTAGGTGGATACAGCGGAGAAAAAGCTCACTTGCCTCCAAGACTTGGATTTTGCGATCAACGCAAGCGTTCAGATCAATATGGTCAGATCCAACACCAGCAGTAACACACAACTTCAAGTTCTTGGCCTGTGACACTTTATCAGATTGATCAGCGCCTGATATGGTTCTGAGTACCTTCTCAACGAGGTCACGAGTCAGATATCTAAGTAGAACATGATTTAAACGATAGTTCCGTTTCTGACGGCATGGTGCCTACCCTGGATGGAAAGGAGTTGTGATCAAAACTTCGGCCTATACGATGCCCCATTGATAAGATTATATTGGTATACAGAGTAGGTTACCCACATCGACGATGTGTTTCTGGAAGTCGCTGTCTGGTCCTTCCTTGCTGCTGGAAACCTACTAACGTCAGGTACGACTTTCTACAACGGGAAACTAGCGTACTTGATTAACATTAGTAAAGGTGTACATCAGACAATGACGGAAGCTTACCGACGTATTCGTGGCCCAAGGACTCGAGCCAAGATCGAAGGCCGAGCTGTTCGTGCCGCATAATGAACCGCTGTCAGACGTCGAGTGGCGGATCCATACCTGGTTCTCGGTAGTGCCCAAGAGGCGAGGCTCCTCCTTGGCTGCATCGAACCCATCGTAGAGGATAGCCAAAACCTGCGCGCAAGAGTCAGATCTGATGCTGTATGTCTCAGCGTTGCGTATGCTACCTTCATCCTGCTAAGTGATTTTTAGGGAGTACAACGAAAAGAAGCGGTATAGAATGCATGGCAAGGACAAGCTACTTTTATAGATAGAAAAACAGTGTTTCATATTTTCATACCAAGTGTCAGATGGCCGCGCATGGAGCAGTGACAATAGTAGCCATCTACGCTTCTTATCCAGAGTTGTTCTTAGAACAAGGTCACCTGCTAATCGATGGGCAGAAAGCCCCTGTTCTTCATCAGATACCGTTAGATAACGGATGGCCCTGCTGATGATTAAAACATGAGCTACTCAGGTTGCCCTAGCAGGCGATGGGATATCAGGTTCATAGTCGCTATCTTCTAGCTTTGGAGCACCCTCTTGCGCTGTTCTGATCACTTCCCATTCAACGCGAATGAATACCCACAACCATCTTCGCACAATCTCCGCCACCTCCACATAGAATATGGTATAGCTTCCCTCAGCCTTTAGATGTAGATGGCCAATAAGCTTGATAGTCCACGACATTCGTAGAACGAAGTTGGTGGACACTAACAGGGGATATACGTAGGTCGGATATAATAGTGTAGATCGCAGAACCCGAGGTCGGTCTTTGCTGGGTTTTCGTGCAACAGCATAATCAACACCGCTCATGGAATCTTGTGAGCTTTGCCTTGATAAAAGAGGGGAAGATGACTCCAAGTGACTTAAAGCCAGATTATGGGGAGGTGGGGCCTTGCGTGAGCTTCGATATGTCGGCTTCAGTAAACCAAGGCCCCAATCAAATGTTACGTCCCACCAAAAGGAGTAGACTGAGTTAATAATGGCAGCAAGGAACCTGAGGCATGATCAAAATGCGGTGCCGGAAGTCAGAGTATGATTTACCAAAGCCTAAACAGAAGATGTTCTCCATGCCACGCACTTGCGTAAACTCCCTCACCCTTGACTTCTGCAAGTTCTAGTAGTACTAGGCGCTGCGCAGCGGAGAGGTATATGGCGGGAAATGCTGTTGCATATTTGAAGGCATTAAAAAGGGGCCGACGGTTTTGATTGTGTGAGGTAGAGTATTCAATTAAGCATTGACGTAGTCGCACTAGGTAAGGTAAACTTTTGACGCTGAGTTCTACCGGCAACCCCACAATCAGCAATGTTCTGAACTTACCTCATGATGGTAGGTAAGATCCATTGCTTCCAACCCGAGTATTGAGGTGGTGATAGGATGCTGTTTCCAGGTAATAACATGCAAAATGACAGCCAGAAGTCGCCGAGGACCCTAGAAAATGATGTGAGCACATCCGCAAAGACGACATCTGAAAAATAGATGGGCCCGGATGCGGCTGGAAATACGCAACGCTTAAATGCGCTAAGCACGTTCATGAGTTCGAAGAAGCAATATTAAAAACGAATGCCTACCGAAGAAACTTGTCTCGCTCAGTTTTGAGGGCAACGTTAAATGGGCATATGATCACGCCAAGAAGTGTGATTAGGGAAACTGCAGCAATGTACTTGAACGCGTTTGCAGCCAGCAGGTTGTCTCGTGCCGCAGTCGAATACAAGTGCCAGGTAATGAAGAACCACAAGAAGTAGACGACGCATAGTAAATAGACAACTGTGTACGGGTGTCGCCTATGGCCGGTCCAGCGGTGAGAGGGCAACGGGTGCGGCGATTTGGGTATGTAAGGTTCTAAGCGCAAGTTCAGAGCGGAAGCAGGATCTATATTAGAAAGATGAAGGCCATGCAGGTTGGTCGCCCAGGCCAAAAGACCGAGACCGCCGAGAAAGACGAGGCGAAAGGGAAGAGGGAAAGACAGATTGGCGAGGAGGTCGGGACCTAGCTCCGCGTTGCTCATGGCTGACCGGAATTGAAGGTGCCTTTTATTGCCACGTGGTCTCTTTCCGTCATGCTATTTCACACCTTCACCTCGGCATCCCCATGAGCGCACATGCCACCAAAGCTGCTGATACCGATTTCAGAAAGAAATGGGATAAAGAGGAGTATGCAGAGAAGGCGAAAAAGAAAGATCAGGAAGAGAGAGAACGGATGCAGGAGAATGAAGATCGGATAAAGCAGGGTATTGTTTCTCAATTAAAACCTCTGTGCATCCTCTTCGCCTAAACGCTCATTTGCAACAGGGAAAAAACCGAGAAAATCTCGCAAGGATGACCTACCCAAGCCTAGTGAGCTGATGAAACAGCGCGAGGCACCCCTGGAGCTCGACAAGAACCTCGGCAAGACGATGGTTGTCCAGAACCTAAGTGGAAAGGGTCCTGGGCAACCTGGTTTCTTCTGCGAGACTTGCAACCGTAATTACAGGGATACAACTGGATATTTGGATCATATCAATAGCAGAGCACGTATGTCGGGAAATTCTCATCTATCCACAGTATGCTCATGGCTTGGTTAGATCTCCGTGCTATAGGTCAGACTACAAAGATAGAGCGGTCAACCATTGAACAAGTCCGAGAACGTATAGCCTATCTACGCGAGAAAACCAGCGCCGCATCGGATGCAAAAGCATATGACTTCGAGCAGCGGTTAGCAGATATCCGGGCGAAGGAAAAGGCGTTACGTGACCAGAAGAAGGCAGAGAAACAAGCAATGAAAGAGCAAGCTCGCCTTGAGATGATGCAAGACGAAAACAGCGAGATGGCACAACTGTTGGGTTTCGGCGGATTTGGTTCCACCAAGAAATAGCCTTACATTTGTACTTTACTTTATTCTAACATTTGCATTCTAACATACGAATCATAATCTAACCAGATACAACAGGAACTTGACATCCGCAACTTCTTGCTCTTCTTCTATAAGTGTACTGCCGCCCTTTCGTTCTTTTGCATCTTTCGGTAAACTCCCAATGGTTTTTGTGATCACTTCTGAATGCGCGCCAAGAGCAGCGATGAGCTCTCCCCCCGTTCCATCTTCAAAGCTGTAGTAGACGCCCACGTCATCTGTGGCTTGCAGGCCCGCTTTTTTGCGCAGTTTCTGCACTCGATTAGTAAGTTCCCGAGCTAGCCACTCCCCTTGTAAATCCGGGTGTGCTTGGATATCGAGTCTTACGACCACATCATTATCGCTGTGGGTAGCGTACTGCCCCTCGGATCCTGTTGGGAGTTCAAGGTACCGCTGTACTGTAAGGTCTCCCGTAACCAGTTCTATTCCGTCGACCGCGATTTTGCCTGTTTGAACATAGGTCTTTACGTCATCGCTGGACACTTTTGGCAGGGCATTTTTCACCCTGGCCAGATCCTTGCGTAGCTTCCGACCAAGCACGGCCCAGTCCGCGACAGCTCGGTATCGTACACCAGATAGCGTCTCATCAGAAGTAAAGACGACATCTCGGACGTTTAGTTCGGATTCTACGTATCGCTGCAGCGATACCACATCAGAAATATATTGGGCATCAGGGTGGAAGACGAGCAACTCCTTCAACGGCACCTTTACGAATTGTTCAGCTGTGAATTCAACTTTGCTACCAAATCAACTTACTTTGAGGGATAGATTATTCCGTTCTCGGATATTTCGTGTCAGTTCAATGACAGTCTGCATGCGTTTCACTTTACGCTCTATTTCAATATCGAAATATTCTTCCTTGACATCAGGGAAACTCAAGAAATGGATAGAGCGGGTATCTCCTGCAATGTCATCTTCAGGTATGAACTTTCGCAGTGTCTGGTATAGGTTCTCAGTAATAAAAGGCGTATACGAGGACTATGCAACGTTGAAAACACCGGTGACCCTAGTACGAGTAGTTTCACGTACCATCGTGCGACAAAGAGTGAATAATGTTTCAAATAACGTGTTGAGAGCTGAAACAGTATCTTCTTTACCGTCTTCTCCTTTCAAGCGCTTCCGATTAAAACGGATATACCAATTTGTGAGCTCGTCCACGAGATCTAACAAGCGGGGAATAACAGTGTAAAGCCTATACGCGGCCATCTCTTCTCTGACAAGTCTGATCAAAGACTGACACCGTGCGAGAATCCAGCGATCCATGACATTGTTAGGTAAAGGTGCGTGCTTGTTGTATACGAAGTCGTGCCCGGCGGCCTTCTTTAGCAGGGCCACATGTCCAAGGAAGAAACGGAACGAATTGAGCCATGGCAACAACACACGGGTAATGACATCTCGAACGCCTTCCTCTCGGAATCGCAAGTTGTCGCCGCGAACAATAGGCGAATTGACGAGAAACATCCTTTATCGTTCAGCGTAAGGCACTGACAATAACACAAAACAAGCTACCTTGTCGCATCGGCCCCATATTTGTCAATGATTAAATTGGGGTCAGGATAATTTTTGAGGCTTTTGCTCATCTTCTTCCCGTCACTTCGTATGGGGCGCTCCTCAAAATCTGCGAAATCGGAACAAATATCAAGTGACTTACGCGGCAAGGACAAGACCAGTCACAATCAAATTCTTCCAAGGAGCCGTCCCGAAGAGATGAGTCGATAAGACTAGTAGGGTATAGAACCAACCCCGCGTCTGGTCTATGCCTTCAGAAACGAAGTCGGCTGGATGGGTTCGCTCAAATAATTCTTTATTCTCGAACGGATAATGCAACTGCGCCCATGGCATGCTGGTCGAGAATTGGTCAGGCTACCACAAGGCAAGGAAGGCCAATACCTTCCCGACTCGAACCAACAGTCGAAGACTTCTTCGATGCGCTTGAGGTGACCCTTTCCCTTCTGCGACGGAATGGTGATGTGATCGATCTTATCTCGATGGAGATCGGTTATGCCTGTGACGCCTGATAGTCTTTCTAATTCTCCAATAGAACCAACGCAAACAACCTGACACCGAAATTGATACGCGAAAAGGCGGGGGGTGCCAACCAGAACTCACTTCTTCTAAGTCATGGCTCGCCCATAGGGGGATAGGCGTTCCCCAGTAGCGATTACGGGAGATATTCCAATCTCGTGCATTAGCCAACCAGTTTCCAAATCTGTGTTCACCAACGCTTTGTGGTACCCTGGTTCGATGTGCTAAAAGACAGGTGAACCCTTGATTTGACGCCACTTACCAACGCGTTTGTTCGTTGTTTGCCACCAATTGATCGACGATGGGTGCTACCCTGACAAACCAAGCGGGGATAGCTCTATATATGAGGGGTGTTCCAGATCTATTTTTTTCAAATGAGATTGTGCTCGAGATCTTGGTTAGGGAGAGTATACCTCCAGCAAAATGGATAGCTGTGGTTAAGGGTAGACTGAACGATCAAGCGGCCCTTTGCCTTCAATGTCTTTTGGATTGGCCCGTCTGCTGCCTGGTTTGGTTAGGAGAAAAAACTTCCAATAATGCACGCCAATCACCTTGACGTGGAGGCCTGCAAAGTCGGGAACCTCATTTGTAAATTTGCCGGCATCATCAATCGGACAAGGCGGCATCTCTTCTGGACGCAGTATGGCGTTTGCAATTGCAATACGGTGATCGTCTTCGCCAAATGCAGGTGCTTGGTGAACTATGCCAGTACCATCTTCATCCGTGACGTATGTATCGACCACGACTCTGAATGCCTTGTCCTCAAACTGCAAGGGTTACGACTATTATCAAAAGATGGCATCCCGGGATGATCACACCTGTTCAGTAAAGTATTCAAACAAGGGCACGTAACGCCATCCCTTCATATCTGCTCCTTGAAATTGGCCAATCTTTTTGAATTTGGCCTTTTTGGGGTCTTTATATAGAGTCTTCAGCAGACTTTCGTGAATAATGAAATTCTGATTCCGTTCTTGGTCATGGATCTTGATGTAGATGAAGTCCGGATGCACGCACAGTGCAAGGTTGGAGGGAAGAGTCCAGGGCGTTGTCGTCCATGCTAGTAGACTGGTACCTGGGTCATCGACCAGAGGGAATGCCACAGTAACTGAACTCTATTGTTACCACGGGAAAGCAGGTGAAAAAGAGCCCTACCCGCAGGATCATTAACATCTTTATATGCCAAACCGGCTTCGAAATTGGATAGCGGAGTTGTGCACCCCGTTGAGTAGGGCATCACTCTCGTGCCTCTGTAAACCGCCCCTTTTTTGTACAACTCGCTGAAGCCCCACCAGATAGATTCCATGAAAGTCGTATTTAGTGTCTTATAGTCGTTATCGAAGTCGATCCAGCGGCCCATGCGCTCTACTGTCGACCGCCATTCAGAAGCATACCTCATGACAATGCCACGGCATTCGGCATTATATTTATCAATGCCCATGGCTAGGACATCGTCTTTTCCCGTAATACCCAAACGCTTGTCGATCTCGTGCTCAACCGGGAGGCCGTGAGTGTCCCACCCAAAGCGCCTTGTAACGTGATGGCCGGTAACGTGGGCATGTCGAGTCACGATATCCTAAGAAATCTTTTAATTTTGGAAACAGCAAGCAGACGAGGGATCTTACTTTGATAGTACCTGCTAGGAGGTGGCCATAGTGAGGAAGGCCAGTTGCGAAGGGTGGCCCATCATAGAATGAAAATTCAGGCCGTCCCTCTGACAGTTTGAGGCTTGTCTGGAAGGCATCAATCTCTCGCCAGAACGCGATAACCTTTTCTTCCTCGTTGGGAAAATCAAAGGACGTAGTGACTGAGAAATAAGATAATAGAAGAGAGCTGATTAGACGGGCGATGAAGTAGCTTACTGTCGTGCGTTAGAACAGACATGGCGCATCGACCCAAGCGAGTCAACACTGATAATCAATCGAGATGGTCGGCTGTTGCCGGCGTCTTAAATCTCAGAAGATGACTAAACGAATTTTCTGGCTGACTCAACCACACCGGGGAGGATGACTAACTTACAATTCCGGTACACGACCTAAGATGATCCCACACCCATTACCCCATCTTACCAACGAGGAAAAACTCGAAATCAAGCGTTACTCTGGTCAACTTTCGTGTGCGGAGTGTAGAAGGTGTGCATCCATATTGAATGTCTTGATGGCTTGCTTACGCCTTCTAGACTCAAGGTCAAATGTAATAGGAAAGTGCCTTGCAGCTCATGCAGTAAGTACATGCGACCTTCAAGTTTACCTTGTCTTAATCGCGAACCAGTTCGCCGCGGTTGCAGTAAAATATGCCCCAATGGTAATACGCTATAACAACTGAGGCCGCCCGTTGCTAATCGTATCCAGGCACAATGGCAGCCAATCGTGTTTTCAGGTATGTACACAGAGATTCTACTATTTGACCCAGCCTGACGCCATGTCAGGGGACCAAGGACCTCCGACAATGCTCACAACGCTCAAATGTACAGGAAAATCGAAGAAATGAGCTGTCGTATCACGGAACTGGAGGGCGCTTTGTCGCTTTTGCAAGCCACAGTGTCTTCCGAAGCCCATCCGCTCCTTGAAGGGGACCTTTGTAACATCAAGTATACTTCAGATATATCTCCCCCTGGTAATGATGCCCTGATGGAGCAGGCTTCGAGCGAACCTCCTAATGGTCTTGATAATGCACTTGGGTCACTAACCATAGGGGAGCACGGTGACTCAAGGTACTTTGGGCGATCGGGAGGCTCAGAGGTCTGTCACATTTCATTTCCAACGGCTCCGTCCTGATAGGAATTTCAGACTCTATTTACTGCTGGCGAAGAGCTGGATGATACACACGCCGTCGCAGATTATCCTCCTCCGTCAGCGGAAATAGCAAGACTATCAAACATGTTCCCTTTGGGAGAAGATGGCGCTTGGGATGTCTCTCGCACACTCAACATGCTTATTTCCTTCCTTCCTCCCAAACCACGCGCCTCCGCCTTGTGCGAAGTTTACCTTGAACAAGGATGCTTAACCGGAAAGCCCATTTGGCGCCCAGAATTGATTAACGACATCACCACACCTATATACCAGCATTACAAGAGGGTCAAGGAAGTTGGTTTGGACTTGGAAATCCCAGACAATATAACGCCCCACAAAGTCGCGGTCCTGTTCCTGGTATTCTGTTTAGGGGCTCTAATGGACTTGACTATTCCGGCGTATAGTGCAGAAGCAGATAATTACTTCAATCTGGGTCGGGCTTTGTTGACTTTGCTGCCCGTTATGGATTCTACGGAGATCTCGACAGTCCAAGCTCTGCTGATAATGGCCCAAATTCACACTTATGGAGGACCACGATTCTCCATCGATAAAACTTGGTCTGTGACTGCCCTCGCATGTAAAATCGCCCAGAAGGTAAGCCGTCTACATCACCAGGGTACATCCTATCTTTAAAAGTACTTGGCTATGTAGCTTGGCTTGCGTAGGTTATCCACTCATACATCATTCACTCTCTCTGACACTCGTCACTAGACAGAGAAATTTCTCACATGAAGCTTGACACAAAGACGCTGGAACGCCGACGCATCCTTTTTTGGGAATTGTTTATTATTGACACTTACTATGTGGGTACTTGCTAATCTACGATCTCATGGTGATGTACACGAAGGTTTCAGAGCCTTCATACTGGTCGTCCTCCCACCTTGCGATTAGCATATGTTGACTGCCAACTTCCTGCAATGGATGGCTTCGAAGATGAACAGCAGGGTTCGGAATTCCGTTGTCAGTTTGATCTTATGCACGCTTAATGCATCAAGCTGAAAATACTCCAGTCCATTATTGGAAGTATAGATTTGCCAAAGAGGTTATCTCCGCAGTCACCGAGGCAACGGTGATGACAGTGGCGCCTCGGTATCAAACAATTCTTGATTTGGACAAGGCAGCACGAGAAAGAGTACACGTCATGGAGCTAGGAACGGCTATATCCTGCGCAACATTGGAAGACCTCGTCTCTCCTGCCCAATATGTACGATTTCAATCGCGCTTACTGATGCCTGCCGTTAGTAAGTTGCTTGGCTATCAGGATCACGGCTCCCCCACTGATGTATGCTTCGCTTAGCCCTCATTCAAATACACCGAAGTTTCTTCGCTCAAGCCTTGTTGGAGCATCCGAAGGATCCACTGTCAAGTCCATATGCGCGATCGGTGCTAGCTGCCTTCCAAAGTGCTTCTTGCATCATTGCGGCTACGACCAAATATTTTCCACAGTTTGAGACGTTGTTGATGCGGTGGTGGTCATTTTGGAATACTTGTATGTGCTCTTCGCTTGTAAAAGTAACAGCTATTTGACCTATTGTGTCTTCAGTGTTCACATCAGGGGTGAGCCGAAAATGCAGAATTCGAGGGATTTATTCACATCGTAACCAGATTTTACTTGGCTCAATTGTTGTGCATTCCCCACAAATAAGTTTAGCACCAAAGGCCCTTGCAGGTCTGAATTTGGCAGTGGATTTATTCGAGAAGGGGGCTCCGTCTTCTGCTAGAGCCCGGAGTGGACTGGTAAAAGCATGATCAGTTGACGTGGAGGATGGTATTTACCTATTTTTTCAGGTGATACTGAAGCGGCTACAACGCAGAGCAACAAAAGCGATTTCGGCTTACCAGGATAGGGGCATGCAGATCCATTCTGAAGATTCGGTGGAGTCGTTCCTTTCCGATCTCGGGGATGAACTGAAGATATTCGCTGGCCACACGCAAGTTGTAGTCAGTAAACATACATCCAATCAGAGGTCGAGAAGCAGCCCACTTCAGAACTCCCCTAATATGGCTTTCAAGAGTAGCCCCCCTCCCAATCAGGCGCCAGCTACCAACGGTAGCGATGTACAATCGTTGCGACCCGACGTAGCGCAGGCCGGAAATTCATTGCCTCGAGAATGGCCACGAATGCAGTTCATGCCCATGGAATCGCAGAAGACGCCTCAGGCAACGCTTCCATCGTCGCTATCCACCAACCAGCAATATCGCCTGTCCGACTTCGTCCCGAGTGAACGGCTAACAAACACAGAGGCGAGCGAAAAGTCGGCAGGACTTCAGCCACCTACACTAGGGATGGACAGCAACTGTCAATATGATTGTGCAGATCCAAGACAGTCAGATTACACTGGCCAATTCACCGTCGGAGAATTCGGCCTAGGAACAGTAGGGGAATCAGGAATGGACGCCTGCTGGATCTCATTTATGTTGGAATCTGGTATTCTGAACGGAGACGCCCGCAGTCTCTCTGACTCCCCGCCCATGTCCATGTAAGGCAGCCTTTTAACTCCATTTTGAGATGTTTGTATTATAACAATTTACCTTGATACTTTAATACTCTGCCCATGAGGCCAACTATCTGTTACGAATATATTCCATTGATTAGCCAAGTCCGAGCCTGGCATATAATGATAGTAGTAGTCTAAGCTTCGTCCTAAATCTCTGCTGCAAGTTTGGTTTACCATCTTGCTTCTTCCCCGTCATGATCAGCGCGCCAACTATGATGCTGTCCGATGACCATACCCCGTGTTGCTTTCAATCCTGCTTTGTGCCCGCACTGTTAAAATGGCGCCGAATTATCCAATGATAGTGGTGTAGGCGAGTTGGATGGGTGAGGATTAGACGACAGAAGTGGAAAATAAAAAACGGACGGTCCAGACTGGGGAGAATGGAGCGTGGTAAGAGGGAGTGCGACAGGAAGGCAATCGCAGGAGCCTTGCAATACCTACCGTACATTTGTTTCACCTTTCTATGCGCGCCAAATCATGAACTATTAAAAACATACCCTGTTTAGACATACAAAATCAACTCCTCACTGGGATACCGAAAGGTTACGCCTCTGGTTTCTTGGCAGCAGCTGTAGAAATCGTCTGTGCTTGCTGCTTTACTTTGTATTCCAAAGCTCTTTCGACCCATCCGGCCATATCCACCTTTCGCTTGCTATCCGACACAAGAAATGGCATTTCCTACCAGGGGTCACCACTTTGCGATTACCCATGTCCATCGAAACTTACCAGAAGCTCTTTATATGTTGCTCTGCCCTCCGGATCCTTCACTAGGCAACTTGCAACCCAGTCACACGCCTCTTGGCTAAATTTGTCAACAGGTAGCGCGGGTGGATCTCCATGAACGATGGCAGTAAGCTGCGCAAAGACATTCGAGTAGGTCTCTGGTGGGTATGGATATTTGCCCAAACCAATCTCTATCATAGATAATCCTAGAGACCAAACGTCTGATGAGACCGTATAAGTTCCCAAATTATTATTCTGAGATTCAGGTTTGATTCGTTCGGGCTGCAGCACAGATGATTAGGATCAAATAGACGTTCAAGAAGTATGTATGGTTCTCACAGCCATGTAACTCTGGCAGCCGATGTTTGTCTTCGCGAGAGATTTCTCCAACTGCCCAGATACTCCGAAATCACATAGCTTGATTTCACCCTTTTTGTTGACAAGGACGTTCGTCGGCTTAACATCTAAATACTATGAGTTATTATTAACCTCGTTGACGGGCTACGCCACGTACCTCTATGTATTATCTGCAATTCATCTTTCAGGAACTTGAGTCCACGGACCATACTTCCTGCTATTCTTCCCAACACATCTTCAGGAACGCCGGCACCCTGAAGCTTGTCAAGCGAACCCGCGTCCATATATTCCATGCAATAATAAACGCATGACTCAATGAAGAAGGCGCCATAGAATTCAACGATTTCCGGTGCAACGGCACGATGGAGGATATCCAACTCCATAATGATTGCATTTAGCTTAGCTTCATCCAACTCTAAGCGTATTTCCTGGGATTGCCATGACATATGAGAAGGTTATTAATATCGTGGAGTCTGGATGGGGCCCGACCTTCATAGCCATGGCGACATTAGTTGGTTTATGTAATACCTTCTTGACGGTCCCGTAATTTCCCTTACCCAACTCTTCATCCAATTGCAATTGTTCCATATTAATAGCGAACGAGGCTCCGTTCGAAAAATTGACACCAGAAGCATGTAGTACCGCCTTGCCGGTGAAGTTCAACGCTCCAGATGGATCACTGTGCAGCAGACAGCCATCAATGATAGGTAAGCTCGATAACACGGAACGATACCGACACGATTCTGGAAAAGTTCGAGAAAGGAGAGGAAAAATTGTTGGAAGGTGGTCGCCTTGGGGGGTCCATGGCAAAGGAGGGGCGCCCAGCACCCAAGCCAGCTCCTGCCGCACCTCCAACACTTGGACCCGCAGCATTGCTGGATTCAATGTCCTTGAGGGAAAAGTTAAACTTCGGTCTCCGTGGAGCCATATTAAATGGAGGGCGTGCAGGATTCGGTCTAGGGGGAAAGTGGGCGGTGGGGATTGGGGGAGGTGGGCCACGTTCCAGAGAAGAGAGAGGATGACAAGGCGATTGGTCGCGGGAATGATCATTTCGAACAGGGTCAGGACATTTGGAGTTAACAGTTACATGCTGGAAAGCGGCTGCAGTTTCTTCAACGGAAGAAGCTGAATCGGAAGCGAGTTGGACCTTAGTGGCATACTACACAGATTGGATAAGAGTGCTGGTGAGAGAGAGAGGTAGTGAGATGGGTGCGTACAGAGCGCATCTTAGCCTGAAGAGAGGGAGGAATTGGGGTCGGAGAGTTACGATTAGCTATGAGATTAGCAATAGGCCAGGGTTGACGCTGTGGTTGGGGTTGAGTAGACTGTTGACGAACGACGGGGATGGGGGAGGCCTCTGAATCAGTGGACATGGTGGAGGAGAAACAAACTCAAATTGAATTACAGCCATGCTCACTGTCAAATGGGACCGAGAAAGGTTTTTTGTCTTATTTTCCTCACCGTTCGCCCTCTTCATTCAAAAAAGATTTTATCTAGACTCTCCAGACCCTTCTACGCCCCTTAAACACCTCCGCAATCTCATCGCAGAGCTCACTCAGTTACCTCCAGATGGCTTTAAGCTGATCTACTCTGGTGCTGTTATGAAAGATGACAACGCTCTTCGTGAGCCATTTACTCTATCCATCGCCCAAGTAACCTTTAATCCTCGCCAGTCTCTGCCTATCACCTACGTCCGAACGCGAGTATAACTATCATCGCTCACACACCACTATCGGAACCACAGAACCAGTCTGCCTTCACTCCGATAGGGCAAACACCTCTGCATACGACAGAACAAACCGTAGTCAATCTCATCCATGCCGAACTTGCCAAGGTTCGCCGCGATTTGTCGCCAGGAGTCGAGGCATTTATGGCACAACAACCATTCCCTGCGCTCCAAAGCGCTCCTTCGATAGCCCCGCAGGGCCGCCAAGTACAGGAGAAGGAACATACTCGTTTGGGCGAATTGCTGCTCCAATCTCTTCTTAGGCTCGATGGAATTATTACAGAGGGTGATTGGGAACACGCTCGCCGAGAACGCAAGGCTGCCGTGAAAGAAGTGCAGGCCCTGCTTGATCGCCTTGACGAGAGCTGGGCAGAAATACAAAAGGTGCCTCTCTAGACGTCTAGGTGTCGACACTGTACTGCTACAATTTCGTAATTGACGTAGGGACTTGCCCTTGTACGCCAACTGGTGGATAGAACGATCTTGGTGGTACTAACCCCACCTCAGCCATTACGCTACCTCCTGTAACCTGAGCATTCCGCTCCATCATCATTGCGTGAACCTGGCAGAAGTTAAGTTACTAAGTGAAATCATTGGTATCTCACGCACCTGCATTCGCAAACCATTTATGTTGGCCCGCAAGGACATAATTTCTTCACCAAACTTAAGAGAATCATTTGTGAGGGCAATCTCACTTCGGCGGCCTAGGGAATCAACACCAGCAGCTAGTGTCAACATACTATCCCGTAGTCCGTTCAATGTACCCTCTACGGTGCTCCCGAGATCTAATGGAGCGATTACCGATGAAAGCTGAGGCACAGTGACGATATTCCCTGGAGCATACCGAGTGGTTGATGCTTGCGGCGGAATATGAGGTAGCATTGGAGTGCGCATTGGAGGAAGGCCAAGGCCTAGTGTGTAAGCCTCGTGGTGTCCTTGACCCATGTGTGTTGATGGCGCAATAGCAACAGGCCCTCTACTGACATCATCCTCAACAGGTGAAGGGAAGTAAGGAGCCAATGCGTCCGTGTTGCTAGCAACGCGCCCGCTACTTGTGGCAGGCATGATAGTACCTCCGCTTTGGTTCAAGTTCTGCCCTTCCAACGAAGCAAGATTTTCATGACGAACTAACGTTAGCGGCCGCGGTTGCAATCCATCATAATTCATCTCTGCACTTCGATGTGTTGCGGCTCTTTCCGTCCGGCACCACGGACTCAGGACGTGTCTGAAAGCCTCCATTTCGCGACGAAGGATTTGGACGGAATTTTCAAGTGTGCTAACGCGATGCCGGAGGAGCACATTTTGTTCCATCAGAGACGCATGTCGAGTTGCCGAGATGCCGAAAAACTCCTCTAGGCCGCAATATGCGCATGATTCTGTGTGGGTGGACAGGTTGCCCACGTCTAGCGTTGTGAAGGAGCACCCATTCTTCGACTGAGGACAACTGAAAATTTTGCTTGGCTACATTGTGCTTAATAACTCATATTAAGGTGATAAATGAAACCTACCGATCCTCCTTCATGTATCTCTTCCGGGTTCGCGTTGTCGTCCTTTTTTCCTGCTTCGTGTTTTTCATCCATGTGAAGATGGACTTCCTTCCTCAGCATTGTGTCCATACAGCCCCTTTCTTGACATGCTACTTCACTATATGCGCAACCCTCGCGTAGATGAACAGGTAGTAGTTGTCGTTGACATACATGGATACAACCTTGTTCTCTATGTGTGCATTCGACTAGGAGTTCATCCACAAGCTTGTTCCCCGGTTATCGGTGGCTCATTTGTTGGATTCTAGGATGACTCACAGCCCTAACAATCGAATTGGCAGGACCCAGCTCTTTCGGTGTGAGTGGTGACCGGTCAATGGGACACTGGTGTGCATGCGAGAGCGCGCCTAGGATGCATTCGAAGCAAAATGTATGGGAGCATGTCGTCGTCGCGATTGGGTCAACAAAAGGGTTCCTGCACGACTGCTAGTAAGTCGACAAGCGGAACAGACCACCATGAGCAGCTTGCCTGCATATACAGCATGTCTAGAGGTTCCAGTCCGTCAAGATGTCAACGCACAACCAATATCAGCGGGAGGAAGAGAGCACTTACAAGATTTGGATTGGGAGTGTCGACGTAGTTGTATGCCGACATTGTTCGGATCATGGGACTAATATTCCCACTACCTTCTTATCTCTTCCGAGTTAGATGAAGACTACCCGCCTGAGCACAGGCATGTCAGTTCATCCAACTCAAAGACTTATGTATTCATTGCTCTAGGTTATCATATGCCCATTCTGGGGTTCGGTGTATGGCAGAACTACACCACCAAGCAATCATGCCTTGAAGCTTTCGAAGCAGGCTATAGGTCCTGATAGGAAATAACATGACTATTAAGAAATTCTGATCTATATACAAGACATGTGGACTCTGCACAAGCATACCGCAACGAGGCCCAAGTAGGTGAAGCTGTAAGGCTATCTGGACTGAAAAGGGAAGACTTGTTTATTAGTAAGAATCTTTTCTCTTGTTCTTAGTAGCATACTGGAACCTGATACACTGAAGCAACCAAGATCACGTCCAGGAACCATGGATACGAGTCCACGGTCAGAGGCATTAGCGAGTCTCTCGCTCGGTTCCAGTTTGGTGAGGCCGGCTCCTTGCGATCCTGCTGCCAACTGACGAGGCTAGATTACATTGACTTGTTTCTCATCCACGATCCGCTTTCTGGTTCCGAAAAGCGCCTGGCGACTTACAAGGCTCTTTTGGAAGCGAAGGAGGCCGGAAAGATCAGAACTGTTGGCGTTTCTAACTAGTTTGTTGGATCTGCCTATCTGAAAGGCTGGGCTAACGAGCGGATGTAGTAATATCCACCACTTGGAAGAGATAAAGAAAGCAGGTTATGAACAGCCCTCTGTCAATCAAGTCGAGGTAAATATCTTTTTGTAGTCGTTTCGTCATAGCATACTCAGTAATCCACAGCTACACCCCTTCTGTCAACAGAAACCGATTGTTGATTATTGCCGTGCTAACAACATCGTTGTTCAAGCGTATACACCTCTCATCAGAGGCAAGATGGATCACCCAGTGATCGATGAACTCGCCGTGAAGGTGCGTACGTTCCCTCCTTTGCCGATATGGCTCCTGATGGAATATGTCCTAACAACTAGCATGGTCGAGACCATGCCCAAATTCTTATTCGGTGGTCCATTCAGAAAGGGTAAGCTCATCAGCATATTCTTAGGGACGGCGGACTCAGGCCACAACATGGTTAGGTTTGTCCCTTTGCCTAAGAGTGCTACACCTGCCAGAATTCGCTCCAATGCCCAGGTATTTGATTTTGAGTTGACAGACGACGACATGGGGAAATTGGACAGCCTCAATAAGGGCAATGATGGCGCAGTTACTTGGAATCCTATCAATTGTCCTTGACTAGCCCATGTTCAATACTTGAAGTTAGCTAGAAAAATTGCAAAACTTGGAGTGCCGGCCTTCTCATTTTGTACATGGATGTCTTAGATAGCACAGAATACATGAGCGTGGATAGAGTAGGAAATTGTTGGGAGGTAGGTAGCATGAAAGGCCCTTGAGGGCGACATCAATGCGTGCACAAAGGTGAACGAAAAGGAAAGAAGCAATGCAAGAAGTCAAAAGTGATGCAGAAATCGACTGCGAAGATGTCATGTGGATGGAGAATGTGTCTGAGATAGGACCTGGACTGCGGCTCGCTTTGAAAGCTCCTCTTGTCGTTGCCACAACATCTCTCCCCACAAAGGATGCGGGGGTATATGACCAACAAGTGCAGTAAATATCTCCAACCTTTAACGCAAAATAATCAGGAATCGTATTCACGGGACGACTTGGTTGCATCTCACCATTTGGTTTTCTCTTCATCTGAGTCAGCGAAGAAGACAATCTCGTCATTGTCCGGGAATATCAAGCGGAAGGAACGCTCTACTCCGTACAAATAATCGTCATACCGTGTATTACGTCCAGATATAGGGCTCATTGCGGTACCTCGTCCTTGTTGGTCATCTTCCACTGCTATGGCTTTTTTCAGATCAATAGTAGCTGTTGCTTTCTTCGTCACGTCGTTGAAAGCCACCAAGTTGGCCCCGATGACGCGGAAGCGTCGTCGTTTCCATGTCTAATGATAGATAAGCAATAAGTACGGCATCTGTACTCTTTACATACCATGCAGCCCCCACCATACTGAGTGAGAGTGCCCTCAAAGTACGTGACTTTGTGCCAATTGAGATGCCTCAGACCGCGGCAACACTCATCGAGACTTTGTGGTAACTGGTCGGGTGAGATGCCTGGGAGCGGTGGTAACCGAAAGATCTGCAGTACTAATTCCCCAACTTGCTGAGTCGAAAATTTCCCTCCTGTTTCCAAACGTTGTCCAATTAGGGGGTAACTTGTCTCAAAAAGTCTTGTATCGCAGCGGCCGGCCACGTCCTTGAATGCAACAAATGCGCGTGCGAGGGTACCATCCGGTTTCATGTACCGCGCAAGGTTCTCAGGCAGTCGGTGCACAGGGATAGGTGGGAGCTGTACTGGGACCTTCTCCTTCGGCGCCTTTTTGGGAGAGGAAGAGAAGAAACTGCGCATGCCACTCTTGGGCGGTGCCTGGACTACAGGTAAGGGGGTGGGAGGAGCAGGAGGAGGAGCAAGCGCTTTGAACTGGGCTATTATGTGAGCGTCTCGTTTGACTTTGAGAGTTAAAGTAAATTCTAGCTTGCTGTGCTCGATTCTAGAGACCTGTTAGCGGACATTTGCAAATTTGAAATATTCCGCACAATTCGAATTCTTGATCAATGCGTGTACTCTGATTGAGCTGGCATTCTGGCGTGGTCACGAAGTGAATCCCATTATTGAGAGTGCATGTAAGTAAGGTTGCCTGCTGGGGGAGGGGTAGATGCATGTTTCTGATCCCCAAAACTAAGGCAGCTTCAATAACTCTCGCTAGTGGGGCGGGCAAAAACGCACTCTTAACAAAAACTTTGCCATAAGTTTTACCCGATTTCTCTTGTGCTCTATATTCCTTGATGAGCTTAGAATACTCATTCTTATTGTGTGCAAGTCAGTAAGCCCCAAATTCGATGCTTCACAATAAACATACCATATCTGAAGGTCTTCGAACAGTGCGCCACGCCTTGCCAACGTTCACATCGCCAGGGCCGGACATATGCGTTACACCATCTGGGTCAGACGACGAAGCGTATATTGTTCCTTCACGCTCTCTGACTTGATATTTCTAAATACAAGTTCAGCAAAGGGAAAAAGGTGACATTGGGGGGGTACTTACTGCCTTCTTCTGAGGTTCCACTAATTTCTTCAGCTCCTTCTCAATGCTATCGGCAAGGGCATCGCTGTTCTCGCTGACGACGCCATCTAACAGACCTTCTCCCTCCCAGGCGCGCAGGAGCTCTGCATCTCCCGTGCTCATGCTTCTCCTTCTACTTGGTCTTCCGACGCCAAGTAAGCGTTGCTCGACATGCTTGTTTTTACCTCCATCACCAGGGCGAGGAGGGCAAATATATTCTCTGGAATGCTCCGATTCTTCGTCGAAGTCCGCCTCCAATTGACGCATTTCACGGCGCTTTTCAAGAATCAATTGCTCTCGTTGCCTAATATTATCCTTTGGTGGAGGCACGGGTGGAGGACCCTCGAACGAAGAATCGCTTCTGTCCTTGTCTGGGGAGAAACCGATGCCCGTGGAAGTGTGCAATAATGGTGCCGGCTCCGTCATCGCACGAGAAAGAGGAGCGCGACTTGTTCTTGCAGCGTCTGTTGCTGTCATCTCATACGATTCGTTTTCAGTCATCATCGAATCTTCGCATGTTTGCCCACCCACGCCAGCCACATCATCCATCAGACGATCCAAAGCACTCTTCATGTCCATATCGGTATCTTTAAACTCAATTTTGAGGAGAGGACCCGACGCCTCTACAGCAGTTTCACTGCTATTACCACTGCTTCCGCTGCTGACACTGCCCGTGTTAAGATGGTCACCAGGCGACCTGGTAAGCATCCCAAGGCTAGTAGGCCTATCTAAAGTTGCTTCCTTATGCATTGAGTCTGCGGTCGAAGCCTCTGGGGCTAACCTATGGACTTCAGTTTCTGGGACGGGATAAGTCGCTTTCACGTTGGCGCCGTTTTCTTGAACCATCTCGATGTCGACTAAGTTCGCCTGCTTTGATCCCACAGAGTTATCAATGCCAATGCGCTCCGTGCGTTGGATGCTTATCGGAGAACCGGTAAATGCAGCCTGCATTTGCACCTCGAGGTCGGTTGGGCCATACGAAATATGTGCGCCTTCAATATTGGGTGTTCCAACCAACGCTGGGTCAGTTTCAGGCGCGGGACTTCCTGCGCTTCGCCTAGTTAACAATCGCTTGTGAACGTCTTCCCTTGTGATGCGTTGTCGACTCGTAAGACTGGAGTTGCTGCCGCTTCGATGACGACCGGCTAAGAGCGGAGAACCTGCTCGGAAAAGAGGGGATGACATCCGGGGGTTTAAGGCACTCGGGCTACGACTGTGATCCCTCGCTAGTGGGGATGATCGTGGCCCATCCGTCGCCAATGGATGAGGGGAGAGACCTCCGACAAGCTCGTCCCCCATGATGGCATCGCGCCCTGGGGACGCCATCTTTTGTTCCTTGCGTCGTAATCAGTTCATGACCTTGCTTCAAAGAGATAGCGAGGGCAACTTACTTTCTCAGTATCCTGTATCGAGACTCCTGGGTCCCTTCCCAGACCAGTAAGGCTGATCTCCGAGTTTCCGATTGATAAACTTAACGAGTCATCCCTATGATCCCCTTCCTGGATAATACTACGGTCCTCTTCAGTTATGAAAGGGTCGGGTCCAGATAGAGATCGTGAGATTGGATCGTTGCCTGCAAGTTGTTAAAATATACCAAAGCCATAAAAACAAACCCCCTACTATTCATGATATCAAGATGTGGGATGAATATATCAAGGTCACCTGAAGTACCCAGCACCAGTGGCCCTTTCATAGGCGATGGGCTCAAAGGCGACTTCCTCGCATCGCCGTCTACATTGGATTCTCCTACCTTATCCTCTTTCGCCTGTCGAGCACGGTCGAGATGGGTTGAGCGCCCAAGTGGAGGGGTAGCTGCAACGGATTGGGCAGGTGACCTTCGAGGAGTCGCAGGCTGGCCAAGTGGAGAGGCACGGGGTGATCGGCCAAAACCGAAAGGGTGGTTACTCGGGCTGTTGGGAATAGAAGGTGGTCGTCTAATTTGCAGTGGATTGGGTGACCCATTGAGCAAGGGAGGATACTGGGGTGATTGCTGACGTTGCTGGGAGCTAAGGCCCGTTTCAGAATCTTGTTCCAGAAATGTGCCTGGTTGTAGGCCAGGGGAAATGTTGGCAGAAGGTGGTGGAGTGCTGTATTTCGTGAAAGTAGTCGATTCATCAGCGGCAGCATTGGACGCAAACATTTCGTCTACAAGCCCAGTAATGCTGACGTCGGGATCCAGGCGCAGGAGAGAGGGGTTAGCTTCTTCTATCCCAACGTCTGATAGGTGGATGCTATCGAAGGAAGCGCCGTCATCGTCCACATTAGCCGGCTGAGTGGGACGACCTGGCATGCCACGGAAAAATGGATCATCCTCATCCTGTTGATCCGAGCCGCCCGCGTTCATTTCGTCATCCGCGCTGTCAAACACTTCCTCTTCTTCATCCTCGTCTGGAGCAAACTCTACCACATCACAGCGTTCATCAAACGTAACTGTTTTCCGACGTTCTCTCCTTCCTGAACCACTTAGTCGTGGCCCATGAAGTCGCCGTGAAACCAGTGATGACCTGGCGGGCGAAGGAGCCAGGTTAGAAGCGTGATCGCGCAAAAGCGCGGTATCCTCCTCTGGCGACTGAGCCGTGGAGGCTGTTGGTGGTTTTGACTCGGGAGGGGAGGGGAGAAGTGGCGGTAGTGGCGGTTGTTGCGACGAAGTAGTATATTGTTGACGACGGAATGGGCTTTTAGAGACGGGTTCCTTCTCAAGAAGGTTCTGGAATCCTTTGCTTTGTCGGCGCTCTCTCTTGAGCGCGAAGGGACGTTCGTTTTCGGTTTCCGCTTGTTCATGGATGGATTGGGGTCGAGGCCGCTTTTCTCCTGAAACCTTTCGTGTTAAGGGAAAGACAACAGAGGAAGGACGCTTAGGCGTCGACGGCGTAGGTATCTGCGATTTGAAGGGGGACTTGCTCACGAGATTATTGTTCCGGACGTGTCTATAGCTAGATGATGTGCGTCGTGCTAATTGTGTGGAGGAGCGGGGAGAATCTCTCTTCGAAATTCGTAAGGGCGAAGTGATAGAACCATTATTCTGGGAGTCCTTTGCATCTGGAGGAGGGGAACTCCAACCCATGCCAGACTCGCGCAAGATCGAAGACTTGAGTGGATCAGGTGAGTTTGAGAAGAGCCTATCTCGCAAAGGCTGGGATGACATAGGGTGTGTCGCCAAAGTCGTTGAGATTAGACCGACCTATTGTCGTGTGCGTTGAGGACTAGAATACCTGGATGCTGTTGGAGGCCAAAGCAATAAACAAACAAGCCGCTCGTGGGAATCTATCAACACCCGCGTCCAGGCGCGTCAGTCACGTGAGGGCGTTTTATACCTCCCGCCTCCTGAGAGTAAGCACTATTTTTGAATCAGGAGAGTTGCCATGCGAAGTCTCGGAGCATTTAACCTCAAGCTGTAACAAAAGGACCCCATGAATTCTCCCATCACGTACATGTCATAATTCCCACGCTCCCGCCCAAAATCAAAAAAGGAAATTTCCGACAGCATCACCGGCAATCACCGATCCGGTTTCATGCTTCTCGGCTCTAATTCGCCACAACCTCTCATTAGTCACTCATGGCTTTCCAGAGTCTCATCTCAGGTTCGGAGTGCGGCGTTGTTGCCAATCCATTGTCACAAGTCCTTAAACACACAGAAGGTGATCGCAGCCTGCAGCAAGTAAGTTCAGACTCAGCTCATCCATTTAATCTGGCCCTACGTATTTCCAGGACAGGATCTCCGGTCCTTCCTCTTCAAGCGTGAGTCCTGCATCACCCAGATCCTACGACCCAGGTCTGACAGGAGTATAGTTACGCCAACTTCCGGGCACTGGAAATGTTGCAAACGAACACGATTTAGCTCTTGCTCGTCAATTTTTCGATGCGCAACACCAGCAGCACCGGCCTCTTGTCCCAGATCCAGCAGCACTGCTGCTGGTGCCCCGCTCCCTTGATCAGTCCATCATGCAACATGACTTACACCCACAGGCATCTGGGTTTGGCTTCAAGGGACCCTGGCAGCCAGAACTACAGCAAACCTCAAGTACCGTCCCCGGACTATCTGCCTGGGTGAACGAATTCAATGATACAGCTTTACTGCAAAGTGCAAACCCATCCGTACAAAAACAAATTCAAACTTTGCAGTCAGATTGTGCGTTACGACTTGCCGAGTACTCCTTCGTGATGCTCACATAACTCAGCTCAAGGACCATTGTATTTACCCCCAACATATGGCCTGAGATCACTCCCGGGCACGCACAGTCTGGGATGGCCAGGGCTCTATGCAAATGCGAACCTAGGCCTTGATCAAAGCAAGGGAAAGGGAAAGGGTCGGGAAATAGATTTTGAGGCTGCATTCGAGCAGATCACTACCTCCCTGGCTTCTACACAATTAGGCGCTTCTAGAATAGAAGAGATTGTGGAAGGTACCAAGGATGCTGAGCAAGAGAAATCTGAATTCGACCTGTGAGCATTGAGCCACATCTGCGATAACCTTACATCTGACCGAATCGTTACCAGGTATCGAAGCTGGATCGAGCAAGGCTCTAGCTCAGCTCCCGCATCCGAAGACATGGCAAAATGGGAAGCGGAGTTCAATCAGCTCATGTCTGCTCGCCGGGACGAGCTTGATTATGGTGCCTTTATGCAAGAAGCCTGGGAGAACGGCATAGGAAACGTTTCGAATGACAGCTACTTGTCGGACAAATATGCAAAATTTGACGATCAAAATATCCCCATCCTGGATGATTACGTTTTCGGTAAGTACTATTTCAACCAGGTCCATCTTTAGCTAACTTAAAACCAGACAAGAGTAATAAATATCTTGATCCCTCCACATCCTCATCAAACATATCTCTCCTTCAAAATGCCAAGGCACTGCTGGATGCAAACGGGTCACTATCCGAGGCCGCGTTAATGCTTGAAGCTGCTATTAGAAAAGGAGATTTAGGAGAAGGTGGATTCGAGGCATGGATCCTCTTGGGAGAAGTACGTGCAATGGACGAGCGGGAGGAAGCGGGGATGCGAGCCATGTCGCAAGGTGTAAAACTAGCGGAGGCAGCTGGTACACCCAGTCCGGGGATGCTTGTAAGTCATCATACCCACATATTTACATCTCGAACTAATTGCCCCAAGTCCTTGGCGATATCCTTCACGAATGAGTCCCACGGCAAGGCGGCACATGTAATGTTGCTCCGCTGGCTTAAGGCGACCCATCCTGAACATCCTATCCCGGACGATACAGTGCAGGCTGTACAAACACATTCGATTTGGGATACCCACACTCGCATGACGGATCTTTTCATCAACCTAGCGCGTGCCCAGCATAGCCAGGGAGTAGTTGACGCAGATGTTCAAGTCGCCCTTGGCGTCTTGTTCTACACCAATAATGAATACGATCGTGCAAAGGACTGTTTTGAAACTGCGCTTAGTGTACGACCCAAGGTTTGTGCCTCTTTGTAAGCTTGTGAATGTGGCTGAGCAATGAAAAGGACTACTTGCTCTGGAATAGATTAGGTTCTTCCCTGTCGAACGGCAACAAACCCGAAGAATCGTTAGGCGCTTATAGAGAAGCCCTGAGCCTAAGGCCTACCTATACCCGGGCAATATATAACGTTGGCGTTGCCTGTGAGTTCTGACCATTTCCACTCTATCTTGATTCTTACAGCATACCAAAGGCCTGAACATCGGAGCCTATAAAGAGTCGGCTGAACACTTCCTGAGCGCGTTAAACATGCAAGAATCGACAAACGGCGATACAAGCGACCAGCTGTGGCATACCCTACGGCGTGCATTAGAGGCGATGGTTGGTTTCTAAGCTAGTTATTGTTACTCCGTCTAACATTCATGCAGGAACGCAGCGATCTCGTAGAACTTACGAAGGCCAAGGGAAGCTTGGATGTGTTTCGCAGGGAAGGCTTTGATTTCTGAATGGCGAGGTCTATAATTAGACGACCAGCCTT
>KI546412.1:78561-137984 GCA_000497225.1 Amanita jacksonii TRTC168611
CAGCCTATTAGACTACGATGGCGAACAGTAGTGTCCAAGTGTAAGTTAGCCTCTATATTCTGACCTTTTGTCATTATCGCCACTCAGCCACAATATATCGCCAACATCGGCAAAGAATCGGAATGGCCAGCTAAACAAGATATCATCCCAATTAACACAGGAAAAGGTAGCTCAGTCGTGCTATCATGCATATCAGCGGCAGCTGAGGGCATCATATGAAAGGCCCTAGGCGGAGCACAGGCAATGCGTATGCAGAAAACATGCATCAGAATGGACTGAACCCGAATCTTGATATACAGTATATGCAGTAGGCTTAACCGAGGAAGATATGAGCAAACCACAGGTCAGAGACATTCATCATGCCACCCTCGTGACCCACTAAAATGTATCACGCACGCGATAGATTGGCATATCCCCGATCTGGTGGGAAGGTGAGCTCATTCTATCCCTGTGTCATAGCGGCCAGATAATACGCAATCGTAAGGAAACCCTTGCAATTACCATCTCGTACGTTTGTGCATACCCTCAGACAAGGAAAGTTTCCAATCCCACTAGCTTGACTTGGCAAAGTACATCAAGGAAGGATGCAAAGAGGAGGGCCTCGTGGGCTTGATCTTTAACACTATTGGCGTCAGGTAAGAATGCAACAAGGATGTTTAGACGACAGAAAATCACTCTTCTCTGTCCAGTGATGCTATCACAATGGGTACAGATGGTGCGGTGAAAAGAAAAACGTTCAAGTGACGCCGTAGCTGACACGAGATGGATAAGGCATGCGATACTCGTGAGTTCAGGTGTCCCGTCGGATCAATGCAATGGTGTAATCCTGCCTAGTTTGCCTAGTCGAGATCTGATAGCGGACTCCATTGAATCTGTAAGCCAGGTTTCGAAACTCATAAATCCATCTCAAGCCAACTTTTTAGGTTGTATTGGTACGGTCAATCACTTTCACATCACGAATTTGTTGGCGTACATTATCGTAGGCTCAGCATTACGACGGGAATATTTCAATCCCCGGGTGCGACAAGAATATGCCTGGATGCTTTATAGCCGCGGCGCGCCATAATCGACCAACCGTCATTGTGTATGGTGGAACAATCCAGCCTGGCGTGCGCCATATCGGTAAGAACTAATCTTGGCCTCGAATATATTCGAAATTGATTGCGGCTTCTTGTAGATTGCCCTTCGATGGGTTACAAAAAAGGCGGAACTGTTAATATATCTGATGCATTCGAATCATATGGTTCGTGTTCCAACACCAGTGTCTGCGATGTATCGTCTTTTGAAATTCTTCTAGGCGCTTTCACCGTTGGAATGATCACAGACGAGGAACGGTTTGACGTAGTTCGTCATGCCTGCCCTGGCCCAGGTGCTTGCGGTGGGATGTACACAGCCAACACGATGAGTTCGGCATTGGAAGCCCTTGGAATGTCACTTCCATATTCATCGAGCACCCCTGCTACATATCCTTGTGAGACCCAGAAATTGCAGGTGACAATATCTGACAGGCACTTCAGCAAAGGTTCAAGAATGTCTTAAGGCGGCCAAGTACCTCAAAAGGCTGCTTGAACTAGACATAAAACCAAGGTAAACACTTTCAAAACCATCATCTGAGGGCGAGCTGAAATGCAGATAAGCGACATCTTGACTCGGGCGTCTTTTCTGAATGCAATGGTTGTTATAATCGCCCTCGGCGGCTCTACAAATGCCGTAGGTCCTCTGTGGAAGGCATACAGCAGGAACCAACCCCTACTAGGTCTTGCATTTATTGGCTATGGCGCGGGCAGCAAATGTTCAGCTAACGATCGATGACTTCCAAACAATCTCAGACAAGACTCCTTATCTCGCTGACCTGAAGCATGTCTTGATTCCTTTTCTGCTATATCACTTACATATCTTCCTCGGCAGACCATCAGGAAAGTATTATATGGAGGATATTCATAAAGTCGGGGGAATACCTGCTATTATGAAGTACTTACTTGATAATACCGATCTTATTGACGGGAGCCAACTCACTGTGACGGGAAAATCATTAGCTGAAAACCTGGAAGACGTAGAAGAGCTCAGATTCGATGATCAAGACGTTGTGAGACCGATAGGGAATCCAATAAAGAAGACTGGCCATTTAACCATTCTTCGAGGCAATCTAGCGCCTAGGACAGCGGTGGCCAAACTAACGGGGAAGGAAGGTTTGCGCTTCGAGGTTTGTGGATTAAGAGGGTCGCCTACAGTCGATTAACATTACACCAGGGTTTCGCGAAGTGCTTCGACAGGTAAGTGTCACCTCGAATGAATCTGCCAATAACTTCTGTTTTCGTGAGTTAGCCTCGATGGCTTCTACCCTGCACTCGCAGCCGGAGAAATCAAGCCGGGGATGGTGCTGATATTTAGATACCAAGGCCCTAAGGGCGCTCCTGGCATGCCTGAGATGCTTGGTTAGATGATTTCACCCCTCCAAAACGAAGGGGATTCACACCTTTGCATAGGCCCTACGGGAGCGCTTGCTGGTGCAGGCCTCAGCAAATCAACGGCACTGATTACGGACGGACGGTTCTCTGGTGCTAGCCACGGCTTCATCATCGGACATGTCGTACCGGAAGCACGTGTCGGCGGCCCCATTGCTCTGGTCCAGGATGGTGACCGTGTTGTTATCGATGCAGAAGATCGGAAGATCAGCTGGTTGGTAAGCCCAGAGGAAGAGCAACGTAGGAAGCAGGAGTGGGAAGGGTCGAACAAGAGGGAGTTGACCGTCAAAAGAGGGGTACTCTACCGGTATGCTCGAGATGTTGCGGTAAGGGCTTCCAATGATTTCATCGCGTCCATCTCAACACAACATCTGCAAGCCTGCAAACTTAGGCGCATATTGCGATTAAAACCATTTTCATCAGTCTAAAACTCTAACATAAAGAAATTTTCTTGCAATACACAACAAGTTCATGCAGTCGAGCCAGTAGGAGGGGCAGATACTTCGTCGACAGCTTCCGCTGCCGTGCCTTGCAGCTGATCCTCATGTATGCTTTCTAACCCAACAGCTCTTAGAATTTTACCAATCCCTTCACTCTCCACCCTCTCTAACTCTTTCTCGGTCTTGACAATTAACATACCCGCAAAGCCAAGCGAGTTGACGCTGACGACACCTCCTTGGCTGAGGGTATACGTTTCATGTCTGCGTGGAATGAGATGCAAATGCTCTTGCGTCATCCACACGTTGTATGAAAGTTTCCCAGAGGGGTAGGTTGGGTCATGCCGAATAGTTGACACCGCTAGGTCCAATAGTTGCATAAAAGCTTGTGAAAGCGTCATTTCCAATTGGTCCCTGTCATAAAAGGTGATCTCAGAAGGAAGACGTCGCACATGATTGGCATATGGAAGACGAGTGAGTGAAAAGGGCCTCTCTGCATCGCATGATTAGGTTGCACGGAATCCATCATAATGAAAAACTGACCTGGTACCTCGAGCTTCGTTTTCCTAGCAAGCTGTTCGATAGGGGGCGCGGTTGCTTCGTCCAGAGGGAGGAACTGAACATGTTTGTGAGGCTGGCTTGCGCCGCTGTATTCACCACCTTCGATTTCTTCGTAAATCAGACAGCAGATAATCATCAGACGTAGTACGCACAATTGTAGAATGCAAGGAAGTTACGACCGACACGCCTAGCGGCAAGTAGAAATCGGAAGACAGTCACCAGGTCGGTGGGAGTCAGGGGGGATGACTGCGATTGGTATTCTGGCGTGCGTCATTAATCGTCTCCTGGATTGAGCTTCAATCAAGAGCCTACCTTTTGAAGCTAGGATAAAATGCTGAGGAATTACAGAGTATTTGTTGAGCTAGTGCGTTGTCAGTATCACAATGTGCGATTTAAAGCGCCACAGACCAAGACCACATAGTCATCTTGAGTCTCTTCATCATGAAGATTCCCTACATGAAGATTGGGGTTATAAGGGGTAGAGAAGGGGTCATGTTTCTGCTTGATGCTATCTTGTTCAGGTGCATCCAGCTGAGTGTTCGGTTTCTTCTGCAAGGCAGGACACACTCGGATCTCAAACTACGACCTATAAGCGATGATGTTGGACCACTCTTGTGAGACGTGCCTCTACATCGGATTCCCGGTGTTTGACGATGGTGGAAGGGTAGAAGAGCAAATCTCCTGATTGCAAGGCACGATCGTACTTGACTGGCAGTTCACGAACGATTTGGGCTTCCATTGAGCGGAATGCACACGGAAACTGTCTAGAGCACTAAGTGTACGGATTGAACCTTCGACGAATACGAATCCACAGGTTATCTCAAAAAACCGGATGGTTTTGAAATCTCAAATGAGTGTTGTTCTATTGAGCTGGATCCAGATCCAATGCAATCCTCTCCGGTGTGTACTTATACAAACGGCCGTATCAGACTCCTCCACCCTTATCTCTGTTCTCCACCTCCGCCATCTTCTCACCGAGTGCTACCGCCCGCGTATAGCATAATGCTGCTATGAAAGACCAAATTGCAGCATTCGTACCCTGGAAAGGCAATGTATAAGTTACTGGATATAACAAGCGCCGACTCTACCAACCTGATAGTAAAAAATGTTTAAAGTGGTCTGAAATATCAGGAGGATAACGCGTAGGACAAGGCTCCGATGGATTGACAATGATTTGATATGTGGTAATGGGTACTCCAGAGCGATTAGAAGAAGACCCAAGATGATGGCCGAGGATTGAATAATGGGGAACTTTACAATCACCGTGATGAAGACCGAAACATTGGGTGAAGGCCTGAATTAAAAAAAATCGATATGAAGAAGGTCAGAAGGATAGTTTTTACTGACTGTAAACCTCCCGGAGAACGCAGAATTCCTCCAATGAAGTCCCAGAAGAATTTACGATAGAACAATCCCCAGAAGCCTGCCCAGACAGCATCTGGATATGTTATAGGTAAGAGTTCATGGTGAATAACAATATGGAACCGCACAGATACTAGCAGCGAGCGTCGTAAAGCGCGCGTACTCATGCCAAACAAGTTTGCCCATTGTTACAGCAATATAACAGAATAGCACTTCACCAAAAGTGTACGAATTGGGAGCTCGGCTCGAAATCTCAGACGCACTGCGCTGAATTGGAAAAAATGGCCCGGAGAAAACGAAAGAAAATGTACACAAGAAAGGCGAAGGGGACAGGTGAGCGCAGCTCAGCTAGGCGAAGGCAGCGGAAGGGACAAAGACGAGACGGGCAGTGCGCTGACTTGATATTACCCGTCGGAGTTTGAACGTCTCAAAGCAACGCTGTTAGGCAGTGCACTTCAGCGCCGTCTATCCGTTGTCCCAAATTAAATCCGGTTGCCAAGCTCGAAATAATACTATTCCCAATCTTTCATGTCCCCGAAACCCGCGGGGGCGGTGTCGAAGGACCTGGTATCTACCGGTCCGAAGCATACGGCGCAAGTTGGTGCTGCAAGGGAGTCTGGTGCTGCTACCGTTCGGCCTACGACAAGTCGCGCTCTCGTTCTACGGAACGGGAAGCATGGTGCAATGGGCACAGGAGAATTGACCTCTCTGAGGAAGAGACTGAGCGGGAAGGAAAAACTTGATCTCCTTGCAGGTACGATGTGTGATCTTCCTTCAGCCTTTCGATGTATATCATCAACAGAGGATCTCGTTAAGCGCGCTGTCCTCCCTCCCTTCCGCCTTGAGGAGTGCTTAAACATTGCCAGCTCGCAACGTGATGGTAAGCCTTCCACCTCGGTGTGATGTTGCTGCGCGCCTACGATGATGGCAGCTTATGCCGATGACATTGCGGATTTGAAAGACCATGCTTTATTCTGTGATATAATAAGGGCGGAATTAGAAGCCCGTTCTCCTATTGACCAACATAAAGGAGCCAGTGCGCTCCAGAATGCGTCCTACATCGCGTCGGTCGTTTCAACTTGGTATGGGGTTTGATAATGCCATAACCATCTGACCCTGACTGCTTGCTCCCGAAAGTATTCATAATGCCTATATGCTTGCCGCCGGTTGGAAGATCGTCTTCAACGCGCTGTCTGGGCTTGTAGCGGGTGGATTAATGGACGGTAACGCCAAAAGCAAGCTCAAGAAAGATCTTCAGTTCAGGCTTCAATATCTTACCTTGTACGATATGATTGGTACTCTGGTCAACCTCAGCCAAGCAAGGTTCGCCTCCTTGGCCACTACAACGCGTGGGTATCAGATCCACCGGCTCTCCTGGTACCTGACAATCAAACCAATAGCCCATTATGCCCAATACTTCAAGAAGGTTGACGACGCAGCTCCAGACGAGCCGGATGTGCGGTTTAATTGGAGCGGGCTCCGAGAGGCTTGTCTGTCTTTTATTGATTCCATCATAATTGAACTTTGCTTCCCGGGGTCGCCTTATCCAAGGGATGTTCTGTTTTCTATTCTGCGGGACTCCGTTGAAGAGGCTCCAAAGGATGCGAAACGTTTTCCTCAGGCCCTTTGGGATGCCGTTGGTGACTTTTCAGTAGGCTAGTTTGGCTCATTGGGCTTTTATCTCTTAAAATCTTCATTAGGCCAGTGTACAGATGTACTCACTTGTTGAGGCCGCTTTGCTTGGCTCAGACAGTCACCAATGGAGGAACATGCCACGGTCGATGCCTGAAGAATACGAACAGTGGATCGATGCTCAGATCTATTCTATAGATGCGTCAAACAAGTATGCCAACTTCAAAGATCTCATACATCCCCTAGAAAAGACACAAAACCAACCGGTACTCGACGAAATGTGGAGGCTCATAAATCTAGTCAGTATCTCACTTAATACTGTATAAGCTTTGTTATTGACCACCCCTAAGAACTACGAGACTGTGTCGCATAAGGAAGTAGCTGTCCTGTGGGGTTTGTCTGACGCGCTTGAAACTACTCCTCAATGGCATGCATTTTACATGCCAGTTCCGCGCGAGGACGATTCAGATGACGGCGTTCCTGAAGCTAAAGCACTTGTTCTCACAAGAAAACGAATGACATCCGTCGAAAGTGACTCTGAAAACAGCACCCATAGCTCAATGCCATCACTGTGGGCAAGGTCAGAGTTCTCCGAGGAAAACTCGGACAGCGATTCCGTTGACGAATCACTTGAAGATACGGACGATGAGCCAGGCTATGATACCGGGGAGGAGGAAGACCTACGAGACATGCTGCGCGCAGCTATGGATATTGCGCATGAAGCTGATCTTTACGACTCAGCCAATTCAAGTTCCGGCTTCAATTCGTTAGCTCAGGAGGGTGATCGTTCAGATAATCCATTTATCAAGTTACTTGAATCCCTGAGAGGTTGGTCCTTTATTGGCCTGGGAGGGAGCCCATTTGACGAAAGCTAAGGCCGTTTATTTTCGTCGGATGCGAAACTCAAGATAAATGCTCAGACCAAACCCAGAAAATGGGAATATGTTGACGGTGAGTGCTTGTGCGAATGTTTTTCTTTTCTTTTCTTTTTGCATCTGCATAGGTATCGAAATGGGGAAGTCAACTTTTGATGGGGTAAAGGAAGAGGAAGAGGACGGAGAGAGTGAGGGCGCCTCTACCAAGAAAAAGAAGAGAAAAAAGGCAAAGAAGAAAAAGAAAAAGCGCCCAAGTATAATGGTGCCAGATCATGTTCCAGGGTCACCTTCCCTTAGCTCTCTTGCTGTCGACAAGCCCTCCGAAAGCGCTACACAATCTCGAGCGCAGCGACATTCGCCTACCCCAGTTAGGGCGACCGCCCAGCTCGCGTCTCCACACATATCTGCTACGCCCCTTCCGACGCCTCCGGTTGTGCCAACAGTCGCCCAGTCCGCTCGCTCATACATCAAGGCGGAACAACTGGATCTTCAGAAAACAAAAACCAAAACTCGTTCAGATCAAGCATCCATCTTTTCCGTTGATGGCGGGAAGGATAAGAAGGGTATGTTCACAAGGCTTGCTGTTGGGCATTCCAAGGATATTTCCGAGGACGAGCAAAAGAGAGCGAAGAAAACTTGGTTCGGAAAACTTAGCAAGAAGGCAACGAATTATATGCACCAGCTGCTAGGGACCCCACAGGACGAAAAGAGAGGACTTGCGCCAATGAAATGGGATCGTTTCCTTAGCGTAAGCCCCCATGACCACTTGATACTCTGGCTAATATGCCAACTGCTAAGCTCATGAGTGAGATGAAGTTCTCTATCCATGCCGAGGCCGCTGGCTCCAGTGTACGATTCGATCCCCCCGACAAACGTGATAAGGTAGGTTCTGCTTTGGCTCAGTGGAATTCAGTCCAACGGTTATGTTTAGTCGATCATCATACACAAACGTCAGTTGGCTGTACTTAGATTCGTTCCTGGTATTCACCTTTGTCACGCAGCCCATCCGGATTCCACGCTCCAGCCAAATCAGCTTAAAAAGATCGCATCACGATTGAAGAGGTACTATGGCTGGGATAAGGATGAATTTTTGGCATTGGCAAGATAAATTTTTAGTGACCAGGCCGAAGGACTCTGCACAGTACACTACATGAGCGGTATAAGTAGTTACATGTACATCTTAGCCAGGTCTTTGATTGCCCATAATTTCTCTAACGATTTGAGCTAAAGAACACTTAGCTAACAGTATAATAAGGACAGAGTTCCCACCAATTCAGGAAAGCCCTTTTCATGAACGATCTCACCAACAATCTGCTCCAAGACATCAGGGGAAAGGTTGTAAAGCTCCGACTTTTCCATTTCTTGTAAAGCGGAGAGAAATTTGTTGTTAATCTCGGTGGCGGATCTCCTTGCTTGTGGGTTATTATCAACGGGAATAGAAGTCTGATTACTTGAAGCTTGCACGCCCTGCGAAGACAGTTGAGATTCAAGAAAGTATGATTGTGATTGTTGTTGGTCGATACGATTCGGCCTCGTTCCTGTTTCGTGATGATCAGGAAACCCTTGATTTACAAGCTGTGACCTGGCATCCTGGGTGTAAGATAGTTGTGATTGCTCCATACAGCTGTGGGCGGGTGAAGAGGTCCACTGAGTAAGATCTTTCTCTTGCAGGGACGAGCTGGGAAATTGTGGGGAGAGTGGTACCTGGGATGTTTGTTTGTCAGCTGGGGCACGGCTCCCAGACGTGGACGATGATAAATGTGTCGTAGTAGCACCGTGATCTGTAGTTGCATGAAGCCTGAAGGGAATCTGCGGAGGTTTCATAATTTCCGCAGGCGCATTCCTAGATGAGTTGCTCGTAGGATTTAGTCTGCAGGGACACACAGTGCAGATAGAATTGATAAATTCGGTAACGACAGCCGGGGAGGCAAATGTAACTTGAAAACGTCTGTACGTCTTCGCAGACTTTCAGCAGGACGCATACAGAAGGACATTGCCAGCCATACAGGGGTTGCGTTGACGGAATCTTTTGGATGCAAGTAACGGATGCCAACCAAGTTATCTTGATACACCGCTTTGATGGGCAAGGCTTGCAATTGCTGGCATTTGTCCATCATTTTCTCCACGGCAAGGGAAGAGAAGGATAAGAGTTCAATATCCTCCTGTTACGTTTTTTGAACAGCATGAGACTAGAAATATGGCCGGTGGGATACACTTGCAAAAGTAATTTGGGGTTGATTGTCATTTCCTTCGCTCATATTCCACTGGACACGGAGGCGAACTTCTTGCAATTCCGAATTGCTACTCTTTGTCACATCAAGAACGAGGCGGATTTCAGGATTTGTAAAGTGCTGCCAGTCTGAGTATGTTTGTGGGCTCTTTGGATATGACCTAGAGTACTTGCTAAGGATATACGAGGACGTTGAGGTGATTGAATGGGTCATCGTCGGTGCTTGTATTTGTGCTTGTTTCTTCCCAAGCGTTTATTTGGCAAACATATTGTTAATAAACACATTGTTCTGCTCACTAAGTTGAGCGTCGGGTGCCTCAGGATACCTCCACTACCATTCAAACCACCACCATGAGTGCGCGAAAGCTACCTCGCCGTGTCGCCAAAACGATAATGAAGTCTCATAGATTTCATATATCAGGAGATAGCCTACCTATTCGACTACGACCAGTCAGCGCATTCCACGTTTTTGGATAATATGCACCTTTCTTACACCCTATCTTTTATGTTGATCAATAGTGGTTTCTGCTTTTTTCAATCGTTGATGCTGGGATGCTTGCATTCCTTGGGTTCACCAATTTCTCGAGAGCGCTGCCAATAAACGACAAGGTCCTGCATTTCTTGTGCTTCGCCGTGACGACGGCGATATGCTTTTTTGTTATTGATGTGGAAGAGTGAGCGAGGCCTTGAGCCCTAGATCCACACTTCCTGCAGAGTGCTTATTGATTCGCGTAGAGAAGCAAGGCGAATTTGGTTTTGGCGACACCTTGCAATGATATTGACTATATTTATATGCTTCTTCTGTGGCGCCATCCTCGGCGAAGTTGTTCAATCTGCTCTTCCTGTGAGCCTTCTTTTTTTTATTGTAAATTGCGTCATTCACATGCCACAGTATAAACAGTTTGACATTAACGACATATTCGTGAGTCAGCTGTTGGGTCTAGGTTCTTGAAAATTCAGGTGACCTCATAGGCAAACTTACTGGGTTCATTGGTAGGCCTCTTTGCTGCGTATTATATTGATCGATATCATCGGTACAGGCGTGAGGTATGTTTATTCTCGCGTTCCACAGTTCGATAGCTTCATTTACCTATAGATTTCTCGTCTGTATCGTCCACTCGATACAGCAACCCCTTTCTCTGACGACGAAGATGATGCAAGCGGTACACATCTACTACCAACACACGCTCGTGGTACAGTACCTGGCCACCAACGAGGGCAAAAGTCCATACGCCTTGCAGATCCCTGGGACGAGCACGAAGAATTATTTGGTGTAGGCGGTGATAGTGATGAGGAAAACGAGGCACAATCTCATACCAAACCTCAGCGCTCGGATGACGGACCACAGCTACCTAGAATTACGACAACGGATGTATAATATACTTTGCAATAGACTGTACATTAGCGGCTTCTGACGTGAAGCGTGGCAAATCTAGTCACCATTATCCACGCATCTGCTTTTGTAGGCCCTCTAGTTCCGACAATAGTATTTGCCATTCCTTATCAAGTCCCTCGACCTCCTTTTTTCGTTTGTCTGCCAATTTATGCAGCGCTGCGCAACCACTCTCACTTATGACAGTGACCTTCTCCTTCATTACCTTCTCTAACGTCACCTGAGGTCTGATAGAGTACAGATCTCATGCCATTAATACTGGTGCTTACCTCGAGATCTCGTTGCAAGCCTTGATTTAGTCGCTCCCAATCTTCCCACCACCTCTTTTTCGACCTTTCCCATTTACCAATAGCCCATCTAATGCTCGCGAGGGCGCCCAGTGCGCCAAGACCGACAGCTGCCACTGGCTCGAATCCTATATTGGTGGTGGAAGAAAGTGCTTGAAGTAGTGCATTGTCCGTCCCGGAGCTGAGACCTGCGCCGGAGAGCCATCCAAACCACCCAGCCCAACTGAATGCGGCACTGGTAGTAATTCCTGCACTCATCCCAACAAGTGCTCGTTGACCACCTAGATGTAGTTGCGTAGTCGGGTATTCGATTAACTGTAACTTTCGTTTATGCAGAGGTTCTATCAAGGAGGAAGTCGTAAGCTTGTAGGAAGGCGACGTGCATTTCTGCTGTAGGGCATTGAGTGTGAGAGCCGAGTTGAATGGAAGCTTCGCCCGATACTTTCCGAGCATTGAAAATGCTTGCGCCGTAAATTCTTGCTGAAGATAGGCGAGGCGGCCAGCCTGCATTACTAGCTAAAGAGTCATCAGAAACGGGATCGAGCAAATCAAATTAACGGCAACCTTCTTTTCCAACTCGCAGCACCAGGTCTGCTCGATCGCAGTACGTATTAAAGTGGTGATTTCGTCGATCCGCCAAAGCGCTCGCCACCAAGTCAAGTTATCCATAATACTACGCATATGGTGTTGGGACTGTGACAAATCATTGACAATCCCGTTCGGCTTCTGATTCGGTTTTCCTTCGATAGCTCCCAGCTGATCGTGCTTGGAACGCAAAATAGGTGGCCAGATACTTCCCCAACCGACTAGTTTAGTTTGTGGGAGGCCGAACACGTTGGCCTGGGCACATTGTTGAGCTTCGTCCGCTCTCGTTCTCAAGGAAGATATGTCTGTCAGCACCGCCGTGATATCTCCCTTCGCGGAGCTTAGAAAGTCCTGGCAAGTCGACAAGGCACCGTGTAAGTGTGTTAGGGCAATGCTGGCACGCAATGAAGTGAGTGCACGCTCAGGTGACAGGCCAAGTGCTTGGCGTAATTTTTGGGTAATAATAGGCACACCAGAGCCAACGAAGTCATCTTGATATCGTTGGACCGCTAAAGGTGAAGTAGAATCAGTTTGGAGAGCTGTCAATGCTTTGATGGCTCTTGAAGGGTCGACGGAAATGATGGCTTGGCTTCGTGTCGACGCTGGAGTCAATGCTGGATGCGAATGATCTGATGACGCTGAAACTGGAGAGATGAGGGTCAAGATGGTATTGCTCGGTAAGCGCAGCCGAAGGAGGCTGGCAAGTGAGGTAGTGACTGGGTTGACGACAATGAATGGAAAATCCGCTTTAAAAAGGATCAAGGAGCGCTCGTCGTCCAGTGTTTGTGAGCTTCCTTCAGATTGCATCTCTATCAGCTGGACAGGGTACGAAAATCGTTGTAGATACGTTGAAGGGATTTGAATCGAATCAGCATTGACTGCCATGACTTTCGCATACCTATTCACGGAACAATAAGTCCCAGTAATTTAGGTGCGAAAACTCAAGCAGACATACGAGATGTGTAGAGGCTTTTCCTTTGAATGGTCTTGATGGCGAGTACGTAACAATTCGTTGACACTGTCATCTGATGCCAAGGGCTCTGATAAAAGCGCAGTGACAAGTTCTTCAGAAAGTGACCAAGAATCAGTTCCGTACACTGTAGTCGAATCAGCTACCTACAAAGTACCGCAGGTGGAGAAAGCACGGACCAACTACAGATGCGGGCCGCTGTGATGAGGAAGTATAATTATCGCACGCGTTAGTCAAGACATCTTCCCAGAATTCAGATGTCTCTGTAAATGCTGCTCCCGAGCCCGCCGCAGGCAAAATTCGAGCCGCAAGGCTTTTAATTTTGTAGGCCAACGTCAGAATAGACCCTGTGCCAGGGGCAGTTATGGTGTGAGTGACCAAGGACCTGGATGCAAATTTCGGGCGTTGGGGGCGTGTTTGGCGAGCCCCGAAAGTTCCTGCGCGGGTTGAGCTGCCCAAAGCAACGGCCAGTAAAGGACGAGCAAAATGGCGGCCTTCACGACATGTTAACATTGACCCGTGTCTTCGCGAGCCACCTTTTGATTTTGGTGGCACTGGTGCGCCGTCGTAGGTGTACTAAAAAAGTAAAGTTAGCAAGGCCCCCTAGCTCAGTGGTAGAGCGTGAGATTCCAGTCGGGAAATCCTCAAGGTCATCCGTTCAATCCGGGTGGGGGTCACATATTTTTAACCATTTATGGCGTCGGAGTCTGAAACTTAGTGCATCAGCGTCTACGGCTAAGATGCATATATGACCTAACCAGACACCTGCGCCTCTGTTTTACCATTGACACGTTCTCTTCCCCCTCACCAATGGTCCCCGTCTCGCGCTCGCCATCGCCACCTACACCAGATGGATCCGACCCAATCGATCCCCTTACCATTCAGAGTGATGCTGAGCATACTTCATCCTGGGTTATAACCGCAGGCATGACTGCCAAGTCCCGTCACACGTGGAGCGAATCCCTGTTCTCTTCTCCTCAAAGTAAATCCGACGATGACAACATGCTTCCGCTTGATGACCTTATCGACCCGCTTGCGTACCATGAGTAAATATCTTTGTTCGAGTGTTGCAACTATTCTTACATTTCCGACATAGCGCACCGTCACCCTGTACAAGCTCGTCACAGATAAGCTCCCCACGACTACAAATGACACAGTTGTGCGCACCATCAGAGCAACAAGAACGGACTTTAGTTCAAAATGCTCCAACCAATAGCTTCTTTGCGGCACCGCGTAACACATCAGTGGCATTGACTAAACCGGAGCCGCCTCCGCCTCCCCAACAACGTAAATCGGATCCAGCCTCATTGAATAATAGAGTTGTCACTCCGCCGAGAGAGTCATGCCTAAAGTCGGTGGTGACTTCGATTTATATGCGACTGTTGCTCAATTTCACCCAGCTTTCCTTTGATGTTTCCGAGCATACCTGAGAATGGTACTAAATCCAGAGTAGAAACGCAAGTCAGAATTACTGTCGACTTGGCAGATCCTAGTTCTATCATGGAACCATATAAATATGATAGAGTGGGGTCTTGGAAGTGGCTCAAGCTTCCTCCTGGTACTGCGACAAAACGTCGGACGCGCAAGCAGGGCAAGATAGGTATACCCACTTGCCTTTTTTACTACGCCGCACTGAATGCGATTGTGTGAAGATCCTTCCCCACAGGATACACTTTACCTGCAAGCTTACGTCATATGTGCAAGTCCGCCCCATAATAGAGTTTTTAGCTGCACTAGCTGCCAAACAAGAGAGGTCATCTCCTTTTAGTTTCAATGTTATGTGTCTGACCCCCTTATCAGGCAAAGCGTGTTGCAAAAAAGCTCGCTGCACGTGTGAGACCGGCACGCTCCGACTCAGATTCTAACGGAGATCCCTCGCGGCTCCATGGGAGGAGTAAACACCACGAGGATACTACTAGCATCATCCAGTTTAACTGTGCCGAAGTGTTGGAATTTTCTACAGGCTCTGTCGTGCTTCCGCTCCGGATTACCTGCTATTGCCGCCACCATCGCGAGAAAGTTGGTTTTCTTGTCAATATGCAGATGCTAGATTATACTGGGCGCATCGTTGCATTTGGTCAAACGAAGCCAATTATGATCACCGACGACCACAAGACCGCAGCTGCTTTGCAAGCTAGAAACGGTGACTCTAATGCAGAAACAAGCTGGTCCCAACTAGGGTTATCCGCACATAGCAATTCCGGAAATGATGGTTATGGATCTGGAAAGCGTGGCAAAGACCTCCGGTCACCCGCTGCAGTAAAGAGACG
Source organism: Amanita jacksonii TRTC168611 (assembly GCA_000497225.1). NCBI lineage: Eukaryota > Fungi > Basidiomycota > Agaricomycetes > Agaricales > Amanitaceae > Amanita > Amanita jacksonii. The sequence goes on from KI546412.1 coordinate 93,629, forward strand.
CCCGAAACCCTACGATTCTAGGCATAAGCCTTCTCAACCTACTCGGGAGGGCAGCCTATCCAGTCCGCCTTCTCCTTCTACGCCTTATTCAGCTCTTCCAGGCTCAAGGTCTCCGACACCGTCCCACCTTATATCGCAACTTCTATCCCCAGATGGTTTGATATCCCTGGCAGCAATCCATGATATTGCAGCTCCCGGTTGCCCAACATCCGATGACATTGCATCCAATCTTTGCCACAGTTCCGACGCATTGTCCGACCTTAACAACTTCCCGACGTCGATGCCTTCCAATACACCGACGCCTGCACTCCCCAATCTGGCCATGTCACACCCTCATTCTATGTCGCTCATGTTCTTCGATCCTATTGGAATGCCCCAACTGTCACCAGGCCACGCACCTACGATCCACCGCCTTATACCAAATACAGGGCCGACCCATGGTGGTATTGAAGTTACTGTCCTTGGCGCAAACTTCCATGCGAACGAGCAACTTACTTGCGTTTTTGGAGGAATTTCGGCCAGCTCTACACAGCGATGGAGTGATAACACCCTTGTTTGCATCCTGCCACCTAGGAGTTCAGCAGGCATCGTTGCTGTGTGGATCGACAAATATCAGGAAATGCAGCCAAATACATCTACCTCACTCTTTACCTACTCGGACGAGTCTGACCGTACTTTGTGAGTGATCTCCTACCGATGGAATGACACCTTTTGATGAATATCTTTTGCAAAGGATGGAATTGGCGCTTCAGGTGGTGGGTCTCAAGATGACAGGCAAAATTGAAGATGCCAAGGATGTCGCAATGAGAATAGTAGGCGGCGCAGGCGAGCCGGCGGAAACGCAGATCTCAGATAACAATTCTGTGATGACGTCCGCTACGACCTATGCCGCACGCACTCGCGAGGTGCTCCCGTTACTTATGAATAGTGGGCGGGAGACGGAAAACTTTGAAGCACTCATCGTTAATTTCCTCGCGCTACTGGATGCCCCTCTAGAGAGGGGGATACCAAGCTCCATCTACTATCCCGACGCTGTCTCTCATACCTCTGCCAGCGGTCAAACATTATTGCACTATGCAGTATTCTTGGGTTTCGAGTTATTAACGAAATTCTTAGTGAGCCATGGTGTTGACATCGACGCCAGGGATAGAAACGGTTTCACAGCGATCCATTTTGCTGCACTTTCTGGGTCCGGAGAATGTATTCGCACTCTTCTGGAGGCAGGAGCCGACCCACATATTGTCGATGCGTTGGGTAGGACACCGGCAGAGGTTGCACAGGCCCATGTCCTCAATCTTTTCCAAGCCCCGCTTTCGGACAGTGATGATAGCGATTCTTGGGCATCCGACGAAGAAGCAGCGTGGGGCGATGCAGAGGAAGAAGCCACCGTACAGGTTCCGCGTCGCCCCCCGAGGCGGTTGTCAAAGCGAACTTCTAAGCGGGACATTACTTCCAGGCCATTAGAACCTACACACATAGAATCATTCAACGCAGCAAGCGCCTTGCCAGCCACACATTTACCCTCTTGCGACAAGTCGCAGAGCTTGCCACCCATAGAACAACCGGAAAAAACCAGTGTTGATGTAAAGCAAACCGCCTGGTTAACCGAGGTTCTCCAGCGAACTTTCGCGCAACTCCAAGCTCCACAGGGCATCATATCTAATATACCACAATTACCTTTGCCTAACCTGCCGCATTTATCAAATCTACCCACAGTACCTTGGAATTCCTTGCCGCAGATACCAGTAGTATTCCCCGTGTTTGTGCCAACGACAAGTTGGCCCTCTTTTTTACAGGGCACCAACGACGACAAGGGTCATGAACAGCACGAGGCCACGGGGGTGAGCGCTGGTGCTCTTCGCACTGCTCATGAACTTCGCGCAATGTTCGATAAATGGCTCGCAATGGTAGCTGCCGCCCCGGCCAACCAACAGGGACCAAATCAACAGCTTGATGATGCACCGCCACCCAGGTACACGCCGCGAGCAGAGGCAGAAGCAGACCCGATCTTTGAAGCTTCGACAAGTCATCAAACCTCGGGTGTCAACCGAGCGGAGGCCAACGTGCTACAACCCATCGCACATTCAGACATCCGCACCGTTGATTATGTGCAAGTAGATCGGGAAGTGAACGCATACGCATATGCGCCTAATACAAAGCAGGCTCAGAAATTGCGAAAGAAAGGTGGGTACAGCCATTGATGAAAGCAGCTTACGTTACTGACACTTAACTCAGATGATCGTATGCTTATTGTATTTTGGCTTCCCATCCTATGCTGTGCGTCCTTCAATTGCCCTCTTCATCGTTGCAACTAATCAGTCAATTCAGTGTCGTGTATCTGGGCTTTCTATAGTTTTGTAGTTTTCGCCTTTCAGGCGGTCAAGACGTTCCTTCCACTAAAGGCTCCTTTGAAAGGATAGCCACTTCCTAACTAAATACTATCTTTCGCTTTCAACGTATTTTATAACCAGAGTTAGCGTAGCAAAAGTTGTATTATTGATAGAGAATTGCAAGACGTTGAGATACATTTCGGTTATTCTAACACAATACAACTAATCAGTCTTCCTGTTGATGCTAGCGTTCCATTCCACAATGGCACGATTGCGCTCTGCATCCTCCAGATGCTGTCGCACTCTTGCCTCAGCAAGCTCGATGAGGTAAGAGGGATAGGGAGGGTTTGCAATGTTTCTTTCATCATCAAAGTCAAAGTCACCTTCGTCATCATCTTCTGTACAGAATGGCACAGTGAAATAAGTAATGTTTTCGATTTGTTTATATTCATCGGTGGCAAATCTTTTGAGGACACACTGGAGGTAGTGCCAGTTAAACATGCCAACCGAAGGAAGGAGTGAGCCATTATGGCTGGTGAGTGTGATCTGGTAATCATGTAATATTGGGACAGCCTGAGTCTGGATTCGTGGCTCCAACCCAAGAATATTCAGAGGCTCATCGAAAAAATTGTGGACGACATATTGGTCCTGCCATCCCAGTATGCTAAATATTAATGTGATAGAGATCAACTGAAAGAACACTTACAGGTCCATAATTCCAGAATCCTAGCTCATAATTGTCCACACGCGTGTCCAAGGCTTGCAACAGGCGAACTCCTATGGTAGGATGATATCTGTTCACTGGGGGGTGTGAAACAGTGAAGTGTTGGATCACAGATTGGACGCCAGCATCACCAAGGCGCTTTGGAGCCAAATGAGATGCAATGGTAGGGCCTGAATATGTTGAAATAATGCATGCACCGTCACGTGCATTTACCGCATTGCGGAATGTTGTAGCTTGTGGTCTTGATGTGTCTGTTGTCATGGACGTCATTTGACGGAGACTCATCTTGGAGAGCATGCTAAGAGCTTTGTTTGGGCGAAATTCATATATCGTTGCCGTCAACTGCTCCCCTGGCACCACTGGCCTCCACGTTAGATCCCTATCTCTATTCAGCCACCATTCAAGTGTATTCGTCGTGAATGTTAATAGGGAGCCCGTTCCGAGTGGTTCAAATATGAGCCGTGCCACCTTAATGAGCCAGTCTACGGTGTCACCTGCGAATGGATGCAGATCTGCAGGACTCGCGGTGATCACATTCAGATGGCCGGTTGTGCCTGGAAGAGGTTCTGATGGGTCGGGGTTGGGTTGATCTGCCGTCACAGCAGGGAGTCGATACAGCTGTGCCCTATGGACTCGGAGGTATAACATTCCTGAGCCTTGGCCCTGGCCGGCCTGGAGGGAGACCTTTCTGACGCGTGGGTTGCGGGATGGTTTGGTTTTTTTGGGTGGGTTTTTGGCACTCAGGCGGGAGGAACGCCGTGGCTGGGACATATTGTTTGGACTTGTTGTCCAGTCATTCCCTGCTGCCAGCGTGCCTTCTTCTGCGAACTTCACAGATTTCTGCCATGAAACGCGGCGCGGAAAAGCAGCTATCCAAAGATGATCAGCAATCAGATGAAGAAACGGAGGTAAGCTGCCCCCGCACGGCGTTTCACGCATTACGTTCACGCGTCGGTGGTTCAGGACATATCTACAGCGTTCAAGAAAGCGGATGAAAGCTCACTGGCAGGCAGAAAGTTTGTACATGATTCTTGCATTCATATGCGTCTGACACCTGGCCAGATTTCGGAGTTTGCCAAAGCGCGCACTTGCAGGGAGCACTGTAGCGGCGTCGAATGGGACACCTACTTCGGAGGTATGTGTCCTACGTGCTTCGGGGTGGCGCTCATAATGTTGAAATAAGCAGCCTGTTACGACGCCCAAATTTTCCGGGTTTGCTGGCTTCGGGGCTGCAACCACCAATAATACTTTCACTTTCACAGCTCCGACCGCGAAACCGGCAAGTCTTACTTCGCAAGAGCCGCAACTTATGGCAGCTGCAGCTACATCTACGTCCGTGTCGACCACGGCCACTACCACCGCAAAGGCACTTGCATCGTTCCTCGGAGCACCGCCCGATACATCAACAGGCCAAAAATTGGGCTCTACACCCCCCACAACAAGTCTAGCCTTCCCCCTCATCAAGTCACCTCCGACGAGTGCACTAGCACTGTCCATGGCCACTTCCCCCCTAACCAAGGCAGAATCCCCTGCCACGGCAAACGATTCAGCCGTAAAATACTACACCGATTTGCGTGGCTTGAACGTATCCTTAATCTCTGCCCTCTCGAAGGCGACGCTGGAAGACCCTTTCATAGATTTTGCACATTTTCTAGAGCAATACAAAAGCAAACGATCGATCATACAAAACGACTACGAGAAAGCGAGAAAGTCGGAGACAGAAGTCAACGAAACGGACAAAACCGATACATTGAAGCTCAAAAACCCGCCGACTATGCCCGCACCCCCGAGTTCATTCCTATTTGGCGATAAACCTGTTGCCGCACTATCATTCAAGGCAGGGGGGTCGAGCAATGGAGGCGGTTTCAAGCCAGCACCATCCACTACAGCGGATGCATCGTCTCCGTTCAGACTCTCGTCAACCACTTCTATAACTCCGGAGGCCTCAAACGATGCGGCGAGTGGTAAAAAACCAGCGAGCAGCTCATTCTTTGGTTTCGGCGCTTCGACATCAGCAGCAACCACTTCCCCTACGTTCGGAAGCTCAACCAAATCCGACTTCAAATCGATCCCGCCGTTGAGTACGACAACAGCGGGCACTGCAACACCCACTTTTGGAACTACCAGCGCTTTTCCCTCCCCGCCCATGCCGGGTCCCTTCACTAAGCCTCACCCTACCGCCTCTGCTTTCAACCCGTTCGGAAAACCTTCGGGAAGCGGCAGCATTGGGAACCCTGTTGGATTCGGGTTCGGGGCGAACTCGGATGGTTCAAAGGGGGCGAATGGGGACAAATTCCTGCCGCCGTCTGGGTTTACGTTCGCCCAGCCATCGTCGTCACCTTTTGGTGCACTTGCCCCAGCGAATAAAATAGAGGATGGGGAAGGGGAGAGAGAGGAAGCGACCGCTGGGGGTGAGGATGCTAGTGCTGCCGAAGGCGGCGATGCCGCTAAAACCGCGCCGTCGGGTAACACCCTCCATGATATCGAGGGTGAAGGTGAGGAAGATGAGGAGACTACACATTCTGCTAGAGTGAAAGCGTACAGGATGAGGAAGGATGGTGAGAGAGGTGGTGCAGGTTGGGCAGAGCTGGGCGTAGGTGAGTTGTTCTCTTTGTCGGAACAAGGTAGAGATTGAAGGGTAGCAGGTAACCTGCGACTAAAGAGGCATAGGGAAACGGATGCACGGCGAATGCTACTGAGAAACAGTTCAACAGGCAAGATCAATATCGTAAGTCCATAGCCCTTGAAGATTTTCTTCTCTCATGGTCCCTCTAGAACTTCAAGATATATGCCGGATTGAAAGTGTCATCGCGAGCCAAAAAGGAACTTACATTTATAGGGCATGACAGTGAAGGCACCTCACAGACGTACAGTATCCGGCTCCCGAACGAGGATCAAGTTCACGAATTAAAAGAAGCAATTGAAAGAGAGGTAGCTTTAATCGAGCCCAAGGAGAGGTAGCTTGAGTACTATATTCATTTTTGTACATGCTTCATTATACTGCACTTGCATGATGTGCCAACACCACTGACGCAAACTGGGCGGATGAGTTTCCTACTTGCCATTGAAATGGCTCTGGGCGTTATGCCAAATAGAGTTGAGGACAAAGGCTTCGCTGAGAAGCATTTCAATCTCATGGTCTCCCCAATCCTGAGTTGGCAAGGACTGTAGAAACATGATGATGCCCTTGAACATGTTCAAATTCGTGCGTTCTTGTTAGTGAAAATTGGTAAATGTACCTGGAAATCCATTTGTCGCAGTCTTTCGCTCCACTTAACCAAAAATGCTGCACATACATACAAATGAAACTGGGAGAAGGCGTCAGGTCCCTCAGCCTGAAACGTGAGTAACCGAGGGAATCTGAACCATCGACATAACAACGTACCAGATACGTATCCCACATCCGAATGGTATTCTGAACGCTAATCTCTCTCATCAACAAGCAATTCATCCATCTGAACGCAAACTGCATGAACTCGACGTTCTGAGACTCCAGATGAGCATACAAGGGTGCTGGATCAATCATCTCAGCGTTAGCCAGTTACATTGACGATCGCAGACAGACCATCAATTCGGCCCACCAGCTCTGCCATTCTCCGGACGGTCCTTTGTATTCCCGGTTGTTGCGAGATGTAGTTGTCTTGGATTCCGTCCAGCAGGCGTGAGAGACACCAGAAAGAATCGGCTTCAATGGCGTCCAGAACATGTTTGGGAAGTAGGCCCGGGTCCAAATCCTCTGGATCCGAGTCTGAAAGAGGTTTAGATTACGGCGGAAATGTCGACCGAAAAAGTGAATACCTATATATGCTGATAGAAAGACTTGAAAAAATGGTGTGGCGATGTCGTTTATGCCCTGTACATAGCCGCTGGCAGGATGTCGAATTGCCCAAACGTACAGGATACGCTCTAGACTCTACTGAGCAAGCTAAACGATGCTGAGTCTTGGGAAGGCTAAACACCTCACTCGCTGAGTCGCTGCGTACATCCATAGCCTTACACCAGGGCGCGTTCGAGGAACATCGATCTCAATCTGGTGCCAGATTTGTTGATCCAGGCCTTCCCGATCGCGGGCGAACGCCACCTGCACAAGAGACAGGTACTCTTGACGTTTTCTGGCAAGGGTAGAACAGCGAAGCGAAGTCGGTAGCGGAAGGTAGCCCTATGGAACTTTTTAGGGCGTCATATGGAAAGAAGGGCATGCACACTCTTACCAACAAAAGTTGCCACGCCATGGGACGGAAATCAGAAGGAATACCAGCCCATGCTAGTTTTCGCAACTCCGCTTAAAGCTTCATCAGTGCTCGTTTAAGTCACTTTCGCGAATTAGGCGTACCGATATTGACATCCACACTAGATAGGGTGTCCACAAATTTATGTCGTCTATTGGTGCGTATAGACCGCTCACGCATCAAGTTCCCTGAAGGCTCGGAATCCACAGGAGGTGTATCTTGTGAGTTTTTCGGCGTTGATGGGGAAAGTTCTCTACGTCTTGGACGGTACTTGACACCGCTCAACGGATCTGTGAAAGGAATGTGGTGGGTCGAGCCGGTAAAACAAGGGCGCCAACCTTTCACAATATCATCAACATCTTCCCGGATATATGCATTGTCAAGCTTTGGTTTTACATGGGTCGAAATAGGCAGAGGAAAAGGACCTTGATCCAGAGGCATAGATTCAATATCAGAATCTCCAAGGACCATGTCTCCTTCCACATCGGCATCATGACTAGCCTCGTCGACAGTTTCGTTCGTTTTGGCAGAACTTCTTCGCGAAATGCTCAGGCTCCGTTTTTCACCATGAGACTTCCTTACGATGGTCCAACCATTCTTCAAGCCTTGTGGATCCTCGGAAGCAGACGGGTATGCGCGGGGATTTGGAGAGTTTACGTGTGTATAGCCCCATAGATTAGCGAGAGTAGAATGGCGAGGAGACTCAGAGTCAGAAGTGCTGTCCCACGCATCGTCCTCACCCCAATCGATGGAGGACCGCCGCAAACGATGAGCAGAGGACGCCTGGGCGGACATCGCAGAGGGGGGTATACGTGGGAAAGGTGATGAGTCGCACGTTGCGCGCTGACACCATGTGCTTGTCTGGACCCTCGTGAAGTTATGCGTTGCCCGGTCACGGAGGGAAAAACCATATGCAATGCCTGCAAATTTCGTCTGTCACCACGCCATATGGCCTCTCACTAGATTATAAGTACCCATACGCTTACGGGCCTCATCATTACTCGTCATCTGTGCGTCTCCTTTTCTCCCTTTCGCCACATTATCGCGCTCACCGTCCTCCTACAGGTCTTATAATTCATTCGCAGTCGGCGAAAACATTTCCAATTACATTTGCAAGCGGAATCCATCTTGAGTTGTTATACAGGCACTGGCAGCATCAATGACTTGAATCCTATCCCAGAGCGGCCCTTCGTCCTTGGCTTGCCCACAGGCTCGCCACCCATACCCACTTACAAAGTCTGATTCGTATGGTCAAAGAGGGCAAGCCCTCCTTCAAGAATGCCGTTACTTTCAACATGGATGACTTGAGAGTTCGGTTCATCGATACCTCATTGTTGTTGATGACAGCAGGTATGGTCATGGACCTTCCCCTCTTCCCAGGACCCACATTACGTCAAGAATTACACGTCAAGACGGGGAAGTATTTCAAGTCAATTGAATGTGTCCAAGAAGAGGTGGAGAAGGCACAGGCAGAACTCGAGGCTAAAGGGAAAATCACCGAGGAGTTGGCAGCATGGAGTGAATACCATCATGTTGTATAGAGCAATATAATTGTTCAATTTACCCTCATCCCTCGAAGTGAACTAAGTGGTCCAAGGGTGTAAATAGAGAATGATGTACATAGTACAGGGTGCAAGTATGGTATTGTATCTTTACCGCCAACTATCATTTTGAACATAGCTTCCAGAGGCTGGGGTCGTCGCCTGTCGGTTGGGATCACTCTCCCACGTTACTGCACCTTTATAGATGCGGATATACTTGTACTCGAATGTGGTGCTTGCGGTTAAGTTAGCAGTAACTGAAATAAGTTTAACAAAGGCCAGTTTGCCAACGCGATTCCACTTACCACTCCACGTTGGATAAGAATTAGCGTTCAGTGCAAGAGCTTTGCTCGGAGTCCAATTTCCGAGTTCCCTCAAGTTTCCGGTGACGTAGATATTCTCTGTCCATAGTCGATCAGACAGAACTCACTATTGGTGTGCGACTTACCGCCAAACTGTGTTGTGGCAACCTCGTTGAAAGTGAAAGACGTAGGGGTGGGCGCAGTATTACAAACAGAGGGGACTTGTACGCCAGAGGCGCCCCAGCTAGCGGGAACAACCCCATTTCTAGCCATGCATGAGGTGAGCAACGAGGCATAACTCCACGCCAAGTCGGTTGCGCTGGTGGGCGTTCCTGAATTTTTATCGAACTGCTCCGCAAGACCTCCACCCGATGGTGTGTATTTTGCGACGACGGCGATGAAACTGTCCGCAAAGGTCTTGATGGAGCTTGTAAGAGTGGTGAAAATGGAAGATCCTGAGGAATAAGTGTCAGGAGCGATGTTGGATACGAATGTAGAGAAAAACGGTTGGGAGATAGGGGTGACTGTAATGGATCCTTGTCTCTTCCATACGATTAACGAGTAGTATAATTGTTCTGCAACCGCGAGGGTAGATATGTACCATGGCTAAATACAGTGTCCAAAAGTGATTTGAAGACAAACGACGGATATGACTCACGTTGCCGTTAAAGTAAACGTCTTCCGGGTACCTGCCAACAGCAACGCCTTGGCTGGCAGGGATGCCAGAGTTGATAGCATAGATACTCCTGAACGAGTCGACGTAGACCTTGAGGTTGGAGAGTGCCTTGTCCGAACAAGGTTGGAACGTTGTGGCGTCACAGCCAGCGGCGGGGTCAAATGTATGAATGCTTGTGAGAACGGTATTGGAATCTTTTCCGGATCGGCCGCCGCCAGTATTGGCAGTAATATATCCAGCGTCCCCGTTCCAGTAGCTCTGCAGCACTATGAACCATCGCGACGCTGAGTGAAGAGGGTCTACCAACCTGTAGGAAGCAGAGAAGATTTTCAGCTTGGGTGATAAAGGCACTCGAGCCTTTCCCAAGACGGCTAGCAAGGGCAGCACCTTCCCGCAGGGCGCGATGTTGGACAGCAGTCGTAAAAAACGATGAAGAATCTACTTCTTCCCACAGGTCAAACCTACAGACTGCATAGTTAACGAAGATCATGGGAACGACGATGATTAGCCCTACGTTGTCTCGTTCCAGTAGTTCACGACGTAATCCAAGTCCAAGTCAATCATGGGCCACAGCGTGTTGGTCACGTAGGTGGTATTGCCCTGTGAATAAAGATAGTTGGCCCAGGTAATGAGAGCTGTTGCTCGTAAGCCAGGACCATCTAGGATGTGTGAGAAAATGACAAGAGCTCGAAACACATCAATCCTACCTCTCTGGGGTCGGCTATTATCAGATAAATTAGGTAGGTGTATCACTGGAGAGGAAAAAGGAAATGCTTACCCCCACGGATCAGTGAACGCAGATCCATCAATATTGAACTTGGGTTCACCCAAGCCACCCGTCGTGATAGAACCGGATGGGTTGGTAAGTTGCTGCAGACTTTTTTGGGCAGAAACATAATTGTCGATATAAGGCCTAAGACTGGTGTCTAAGCCAAGAGTAACCCTGAAGGGTAAACGCCATTGAGCTATATATATGCACGGCATATGGCATGCACTCACTGATCGATGATCACCTTGAAGGTTAATGCAGAGTCTCGTGTCCAGGTATAGAGATAGTTAGGATTCGAGGTTGAGGGGGAAGCGACGACAATGCCGGCCTTCGAGCCTGAGCTTTTGGATCCTGAAGGACCAATGTTCGCCAATAACCCTGTTTTGGCGATGGGCGATTCCGAAGCATAGTAAGCATCGACAGAGGTCGACTGAGCCCAAGTAAAACCTGCGAGGCAGAGGCTGAGTGCGGACGCGGGACGCATTTGAAAAAATGATAAAAGCCGGTAGGATTAATAGGTTTCTTGTACATACTCTGTTGGTCACTATTAGCACCAAGGCATGTGGATAGCCTGAAAGGAAGAGAAAGAGCCGCAACGGCCAAGAACCACCGGACAGTGATAATCATGTGGGAGTAGGAGCGGAAAGCATCATTCTATAGTGAGGACATGGATGGGGCCCTCGGGGAACCCCGGCTCTCCATGAACAGAGCGTACATGGCGCTGAAGATCATATGCCCGGCTGAACACATATTCACACCCCTCTTTTGATCGTCCCTCCCCCGCCATGCTGCCTTCATGGCGCTCCGCATTCCAATATGGACATCTTATCGTTTTTCTTCGTTGGGCGTATGTACGCCCCGTAATCTCATCGATATCCATCCCCTCTGCGGCGCTATCGCTATCACTTTCATCCGGCGAGCTGCTACTCGTTTCGCGATGTTTTTTGGCAACATGCCGTTGAAGGAGACGTTTGTATCCGTATTTAGCATCACATTTCGTACACTTGAATTCCTTTTTGCCGAGGTGCAATACATCGTTGTGGACTCTCAGGGCGTTTTTCTGCCACCAGCCGTCACTCTCTTTCTTTCACTCTCGTGTTGAAAACATTACTAGAACTTACTGATTTGAAATCTTTGTCGCAACCATCGGTAAGGCATTTCCAATTTCGTCCCAACTCTCCTCCTCGGCGTTTCCTCGGAAGAGGTCCTTCCCCCGTGCTTTCTATATCGGCATTGACAGCCGTGTTAAGCCGGTCTTCCAAATCACGCAACTCATGCAACTGTTGATGTGCCCTAAGGTTCCTCTGACACGAAAAGATACGTTCGTTGCAAGAAGGGTGTGGGCAAGTCGGGGGATGGTCCGTTCGCATGTGGTTTTGTAGCGCGGTCCACGTTGAGAAATACCTCAACCCGCCGTCCGATGCCGTTAAACATGAACTGTGCACGCAGGTGTACCGTTTCTCTACGATTAGGCAAATTTTTATTACCGAGCTTGATCGTAAACATGACCCACATACCATCGTGTGTTTTCTTATGGGTGCGTAAATGTTGGTTTGTGCCAAAAGATTTAGTACAGCCATCGTAGTCGCATTGATAAGGTTTTGTGCCAAGTGGTGCGTGCACCGTGCAGATATGTGCACGCAGTTGGTATTGTTTCGCGAATGCCTCATGACAGTCTCCGTCTGCGCACTAGTGATATATAAGCTTTTATTTCGAATCCATTGAAGAGAAAAGGCTCACAGCAAACGGTTTGGCACCGTTGTGCCATTCTGTATGCACACGTAGATGTTGATTAGTCCAGAACCGCTTGTTGCATTCAGGCTCAGGGCAAGCTAGAGGTCGGGATGTTTGAGGGAGGTGGCTTCGTGTGTGCGCTTGCAAATGACTTTCTCTAAAATAGGACCTGCCACAAGTTTCGCAGGCAAATGGCCGCTTTACAAATTCTCAGAAGTGTGATCTCATAACCGGGAGATGAAAGTACCTCGCCTGTATGGGTGCGCTCGTGCTCTGCCAGTCGGGAAGGCTTGCCATAGGCCTTGTCGCAACCTGAAAATGTACACTGGTATCTTTTTCTGATTTTTTCCACCAGAGCTCCATTGACAATGATCGGTTTAGGATGTGAGTTACTTGGTAGTAGTTCGTGGTCAAGGACCACCCCTGGCACTGCAACCAATTTTGAAGACATGCCTTTTGTCATGTGACGTACCAAACGCGTAGCGTCACAGCGTGACGATCACCGCCATTAAACAACGGTCGTGGTGCGCAAATGACGAGTCGACCTCAGCTACAGTTACGAGTCCTCTATACCATCAACAGCTCTCCCCAGTACATCCTAGCTCGCTCTCAGTCTCCTGTACCTGTCACTTCAGTACCCCAAGACGACACTTCAATCCGAACGAATTACGCCACGGTATCACTCAAGACATGCCTTGATACAATATGCAGATCAAGCCCCGAGCTCATACAGGACAACAACCGGGACTACTCAGTCTATGTTCTTGATCCCCTCGAGTCCAACTCGGTCCCAGCCCCAATGAATATCTCTAATTCCAACAACTCTACCAAGTCAAAGCAAGTGGTTGAGAAAACCCCAGAGCAGCCTTGCGGTGTAGCTGTCGGCTTTGGGCTAATGTCCTGGGCGTTACACGAGAACGATGGCGCAATCGTCACTGGGACTCGAATCAAATTGAACACAGGTCAAGAGGCTCTGGAAGTCATCTTTGCCTTGAGAGAGGTACGGCTGCTGATGTTGAAGGCGCCTTGACGGCGACTCACCGTTTTACCAGACAGTTGCCATGCAAAGAGCATCATTGTCCTCCACCATGAGGTCATGGGGTCTTCCCTTAGGAATGTCTTTGCATTCAATGCCTACCCACACGTCTACACCGCCTTCTACAGTTGATCCTAGTGTAATATCTCTACTTAACCCGCCATCAGCGGCACCTTCAAACTCCGTCCCAGCATCAACGAGTCATTCGGAACACCGTCCTGTAGACCAGTCGTCACGGACTCTAATGGCCATCCAAGCTCGAAATAAAGCAAAATCAAAACCAAAGAAATTTCCGAGGCCTTCAACCACCCTAATGACAGAATCCGATAAATTGGTGTACGTGTCGGAAACCTATCTTGGCCCACTGAAGAAGAAAGGAAGACCGAAGAACTCAACTAGCAGCGGCAAAGTTTCCAAGAATGCTGCATTGGACGGGGAAGCTGACGTCGGCGCCTCCCATAACCCGGCCAATGCACAAATTATGGAGAAGACACTCGCTGATGCGATGCCGAGCACGTCATCGGCACAGCCTTCGATCGAGGGCTCGTTATCAAACGAACGTCAAACTTCCCTACTAGACCTGCTCACGGTGCTATCAAGTTGCGGCAACCTCAATGCTCAGAATACTGATCTACTTGCAACCTTGGACACTATTGATTCTTCTAATCACGGTCAGTCACCACCTTCGGAGCCCAACCTAGCATTAGTCGCCGCGATAAGACAACTTCTCCAATCCGTATATACCAGTCAACCCACCCAACTAACATCCGATGATCCCGACACAAACCACGGCTCTGCGACGAAGGCCATCCAAGATGAGGACATAGTAATTTTGGACAAGGAGAATGTGGATCCTATGGCGTTCCGACGGCGGACAGATAAGGAATCTTGCGATCCCAAGGGATACCAGGCGACCCAGCTAACGACATCAACCAACACACCTACCGATCTGGCCAACTCCAGTTCTCATATTCTTAGTCAAAGGTATGTGTAAGACTCTTGCATCATAGCCTACAAGCCTACGATCGTTGCAGGTCTAGCGGACAAGAAAATGCAACCGTAGAGGCTACTATGCGACGCAAGCGCACTCTTAGCGACTTCATGGATGAGAAAGAATCTGAACGAAATAAACAAAGAGAGAGAAAACGATCAGAGAGAAGAGAACTTCGTCGATATTCCGGTGCGCTTGCTCGAAGGTTATCAGGTTCCAGTAGCATCTATGACACCGGCTTGAGACATTACCCGAGATTGGCCGGCGAAGCTCTACCCGGGTCGAGAACAAACTCTTATTACAGGTTGCCCCTGGAGTTCCGGAGTTCTCCTCCACGGCCCAAATCGGACGCGAGCAGTATATTTTATAGTCTTGCTCGTACGATGCGTCATTCTGAACGAAAGGCATCAGCATCATCGCCCCCGAGGCCTAATGTGGATGTCCCACCACGCAAACACTACGTGGTCCCCGAATGGGCTCGTACAAGCACAGCAACACAGCCCCGCCTATCGGAGGAAGCACAGCGGGCGTTGGCAGAAGCAGAAGAGAGGAAGAAGGAAGAGAAGGAAACGAGGAAGAAAACATTAGGTTACAGGAGACTGAAACAGGAAGTGAAGGCTGAATCAAACGCAAAGCAAGCGCACTCTTGGTCAAAGCCGGATCAAGCACCTGTTCCCTTTTCCGTCAGTAACAGCTGTCCCGTCTTTGCAGCCTCAGTTTCTGGTGACATATTTTCATCGTCCCACTTTGGTAATTCGTCATCGCCCCCCCGTTCGCCACCTGGCTTGTCAATACCTATACCCCAAACACCACCGCGGAAGCGTGCGATGACCCTTTTTACGCCCGATGATGCCTCAGGTTCTTTGTTCACCCCCACTCCAAAGGCCAGGAGTGGCTGCCTTCCTGGTAGCACGGAAGCTTCTCGTTTTACTCACGGAAAACTCCCCCCACCTTCGCCCTCGCCTTTGGCCAGGACCAATCCAACGAACCTGTCGCCTATTCAAGTCATCATTTCAGGCAAGAACATTGATGGTATCAATGGGGGGTCAATTGAGGAAGATGGCTGGGATGGACCTGACGGACCTCCAAGTTCCTTACCAACCGCTAGCGATGCCGAAGATGACTCATCAACTCCAGACGTATCCGAGGCAGAGCTTGGACTTGTCACTGGCACAGAAGGACGAGATGAATATACCGTGAGGCAACATTGGCCTGACCTCCCACCCTCCTCCCCGCCACCTCCTAGTAGTCCCAGCTTGGCACCACAAGACCAAGATGAAGACGTTGAACTAACTGAGTTACCGGTCCCCACTTCCGACATTGAAGAAAGTATATCGCCACCTCCTGCTGAGGACCAACAATCAGATGAAGAGAGTATTGAGATAAGGAAAGACGACTTTGACTCTTTCTTCACATCTCTATCTTCAGACGGCTCTATGCCCTCGGGCATTGACCCTTTCAGTAGCGTTTACGAACACAAGGACAACAACAATATCAACTTACAAATGCTGGACTCCTCACTTGATCCTGTCTTCCACAACGGGCTTGTCGACTTCGACTTTACAGAATTCTGGGAATCATTCAAACCAATGGTAGAAGATCATGTAAATGACCCTTCCACCAGTTCGGGCAAGACGGACTCGGATATGACCCTGGACCATTTCAAAATAGCGGAAGATGTACAGGCTCTGTTTAGTGGTTGTTTGATGTAGATAATTTATTGTTGGACAATTGTTGTAGTTTCCTCATTCTTGTTGCGTTTACATATCGCGTGTCTATATCAGTAACCATAATATGAATTACCGTCACGTGCATGTCAATGAGCTTGACAGCCTTGGTTGTGCGGTTCTGGCTAGCAGCTGGCCTTGACAATGCTCAGTGAAAAGGCCAAGGGAAAGCAGCGGGCCATTGACCCACTTCCCAATGTCTCTTCAAGCACTCAGGCCTC
The DNA here is from genome assembly GCA_000497225.1 of Amanita jacksonii TRTC168611. Taxonomy (NCBI): domain Eukaryota; kingdom Fungi; phylum Basidiomycota; class Agaricomycetes; order Agaricales; family Amanitaceae; genus Amanita; species Amanita jacksonii. Next base: position 109,909 of record KI546412.1, read on the forward strand.
AAGCTCTCAAGAAGAATTTACGAGAGACTTTGTCATACGCTTCACAGAAGGAGACGTCGAGGACCTACCAATCTCCTTGCGTAGGGAAGATGTTGTTCGAGACGTAAAGAAGAAAGTTGTGCACTTATTTTAACCTCACAGCCCGCAGCTAACATTCCCGCTTCTCTAGATTCGCATTGCACGACCAGAGTTGAAGAATCGTCGGCTCCGACTTATCCTATCTGGTCAACTGCTCATTGATAATACGCATTTACTATCACATTTCACCTCTCTGGAAGAACGCAAGAAAGGAACCGATGATGATCCACCTGCCGAGTCTTCCGGGACAGCTTGGTTGCATTGTTCCATCGGTCCCGCCCTAGAACCCGGAGAGGAAGAAAATGATGACGGGCAGACTCAGGTAAAGTCTCCTTTCGCGTTTGTGCAGGCGCGCTCCCCGCACGCTCATTCTTTCTATGCATGTTAGACTGCACAGATCAAACCTCAGAGAGGGTTCGACAGGCTGGCTGCCATGGGCTTCTCGGAAGCCGACATTGCCAACTTTCGTCGTCAATTTCATAGCAGGTCCTTGATGAACTACCTTGACCTAGAGTTTGAGACTGAAGAAGAATGTTTGTATGTTCACTTCTAACGTTGCATCCGTTTCTCATATCCATCCAGACGACGAATACGCCCGGTCGCTTGAAGAGCAATGGATCGATTCATTAGACGGTGCAAGCACCGCATCACTTTCGCACTCATCGACATCGTCTAGTTCGTCTGTTCTTCAAGGGATCGTCGTTGGATTCTTCTTTCCCATACTACCATTTTTCTTCATGCGTAATCAACCTGCGCCAGTCTTTTGGGAGGACGGGAGTCTACAAGATCCCAGCCCCAATGTCATCCTGTCGTACGTACTCTCTTTATCTCACGCCGCGTCTCAACCATCTTTGATTAGGGAGAGTATGCAGGTTGGACTTGTCGTTGGTTTTCTGGTCAACATACTTTTTGGACTGTGGAGATTCGTTCTTAATAATACAGTATGAGGGGGAAGGAAGGCTGTTTGCATTCACGATATACCCTAATAATAGTACATCTTGGATATTTGGATAGGCAATTTCTCAATCGCGACAATATAATACATTTAAGACAGTCAGTTACAAATCATAAACAACTCTGGCGCCAACCCAAGCGTATGGGTAATTGTGCTGGTAAAAGTTTCGAAGTGTTCGGCGACTGGCAAGACGCGGAATCGTCGCATAGGATGCGCCTAACTGAAAGCAAACGTTGAACATCAAATCCCAAAAGGCAATAAAAATCACACACCGCCACTTGATGTTTCATGTCGAAGAAGTCAGCCGAGTATCCCGTAAACAAATTCGTCGGGGAGATGCCCTCATGGGTATCGAAAATCGTAGAGGTCCATTCCCAAACGCCTCCATTGGAGCCGCAGCCACGATACGCATCGAGGCCAGTCGTCGCACTATCACAAGCGGTTAGCATGTAGACATGACGCTGTAATATATCACTGACGGTATGGGGTGCCAGTGCCTGAAACCAATGTTTGCTGCTCCTTCATGCCCTACGTCGTATTTATCCAAAAACAGCCTCAATTCTGGTTCGGTAGGAATGCGACCACCCTTTGATCTTGCATACAGAGCGAGGTCATCGTAGCAAGTGAGGACAGGCCAGTTGCGTGCAATCTCCATAGAGACCGGGCCATATATCGTTCGCACCTGGGCAAGCACATTAGTCCTGAGAAAGTATTATTGTTGAAAGGGGATTACTACCTGTACATTTCCACTCTCCAAATACCAACTCTTCGGCATGGGAATGTTGGCGTTTTCTTTCCAAAATTTCTCAAACTCGCCATTTGTTATGGGCCGCCACTCGGCTTTGAAGCGACCAACAATCACGGCACGTGCCGGGCTTTCGTTATCCCAGCCGAATGTATGTCGCTGAATGTCAAACGCCCCTCGGTGCAGCTTGTCACCCGCCTCGGAATCATCATGTCCCAGAGTAATGGTCTCAGGGCCAAGATCAACAGTGGTGTGAGGCGGAGAGGGAATAGTCGCCCATCGTTTAGCCAGAAGCGGCCAGTCGGGCACAGCGAATCCAGGGGGTGGTAACGTTCCACAGCGGCCTGCCCGCTGTATCAACATATATAAAAGTGTCTAAAGCAAAGTCAGAAGGACAAAGCATAGTGAAGATCAAACATGCTTCAATGTGAAAGCCTTCGTGTTCAATAGTCATCACGAGTGTCCGTGCAATAGTGTTAGTCAGAGGCCTCTGCCCGGTTTCGAGCTCATGGTAGAGTTTGGTAAGACGAGAGCGGACACGATCACGGAAAGCCAAAATAGATTCCAGCGACGGCCAGTCTTCATCTTCCTCTGGCACCTCAGAGTGTCTCTTGAATGTGGATAAGGCCTCTGTGCGTGAGAAGAGATGTAGTAGCTGCGAGACTTACATGACAGTGATTCGGGTCATCAACATGAGGATCAATTCCTCGCTTCAGGAAAAAATAAATGATTCGTTCAGAATCCAGCGAGAGCAAACGAACCTCAAAGATACTCCAAAAGTGTTCTGGATTAGATGGTTTTCCACCGATTGATTTCGACAGCAACATATCCAGGAAACTATGCATATTGTGTCAGTTTCCAACGAAGCATACATCTCTGAGATACGCACGTAGGAATATGCCCAATGTAGAAAAGACATTTGTGACGCAGGTCAATTGGCTTCTGATGCAGCATGCCCTGCGGAATCATACGTAAAGTTACTAAATCCCAAGCGGACCAAAGGTTGCGCCACTCTTCCAGCGTTGGTATGTTGCTCTTTTCGCTGAATCGGCCCTCGTCTGCGGAAGCTTGGAGGAGGCTAGGGGTATGGGAGAGTGGTAGGAAGGTGAAGGCTGGTTTTTCTAATATGTGGAGGATCCATTGACCCTCTCCCGTTAAAAAAGAGAGTATAGAACGCAACGAAGCAACCGCGAAGAGCGACAGATGGGATGCATAATCTGACTCAACAGGCATGTCGACCTAAAAGATTGGGTCATCCCATTCGGAATAGAAATATACGAATTCCCTGATACCTCGAGCTGTCCCATGTCCAAAGCACCAATACCCAACCCGTATTGAATGGTTTCACCTTCGATGCTGATAGTTTCTGTCTTCCACTCAAAATGCTCAACTGTGGCAGAATTAGTTGTTCCGGTTCTTGGGAGATAGATTCCCAAGGTTCCAGAGCCAGCGTGACTCCTAAATAGTGCTGCCAATAGTTTTGGCTGCACCTCAGCATCAACCAAATGCACGTAGAACTCGGGGGAACAGGGAATTGTCCCGTTCCACGACGTAGAGATGATTGAGCAAGGGGTAGTAGCGCGACTATGCACTTCAGAGCCAGAATCAGAGGAAGAGGGTGAAGAGTCGTTCATCTCAGATAGATTGTAAAATGGAGCTGAGTAAAACGAGCTTTTATAGACAGTGGTGATCTAACCGAGTGGGAAGCAACAGGAACTGAAAAACAATGTAGGATAAAAGGAAGCGCACTGGGCAACATCCCCGTTTAAGCTCAACCGCCCCAAAAGAAGGCGGCTTCATCAAATAACTTTCAACTCCATATTCCCAATGCAGGTTCGCAAATTGAACAGGAATCCACAGATAGGGGCCATGTGATCAAGTGACAGCGTTGGGGGCTGTCGGATCTTGACCAGGTTCTCAGGCGTGTGTGTGTGTGTGCCTGCATTCATCAGCCTGCCGATGACCAAGGAAACGGTTTGCGCCGGATGGCCGCGCCGCATCTTTGACAAAAAAGGCGATGAAATGATAAGAAACGCCAGCGAATCAGAGTGTGCAACATGGAAGTTGTGAGAAGACTTTCAAGTCTGACCGCGACGTTCCATGAGAGGCGATCGCAGCAACGATGAAGGGGAAGAGAAGCCCAGCAGTCGTCTCGTAAAGTCACAATGCGGGACCAGGTGTGTGGAAGCCAGAGAGGTCAGAAGGATGTCGACTTGAGGTGCAAGTGGAGGAGGTACATTAAGCTGTATAAATACAAGATCAAGGAAAGAGGTAATACAGGTGAACAACGCCAGTCGAGATATTTATTCCTGCCATCTCGATGATGTGCTCAGCGCTCTGGATGGCGTGATTGATTGCTCATATTTGGCCCCGCTCATGTCATTACATAAAGTACACTAAGTAAATCAATTCAACTTCATTAATGCCTTCATTGCATTAGCAATCGCATAACTCGATTTTGCCATTATTTGCCGTGACTCCTTCGTAAGCTCAGGAAGTGCCTGCACCTCACTTAGTCGATTAGCATGTTCACTGAGATCTCGTAATATGTCGTTTCCTTGCTGGACTGAACTTGGTGGTAAATTGTCTTTGCATACCGCCACTATGCTCGACACAATGGTTATAATTTGTGTCAGGTTCTCATTTAATGATGGCGATGGTGTCGCACTTCGAACGCCCGTGAGGACACTTTGAATCGCGACAACAATGGCTCCCGTTTGGACATCGAGGTACCGCTGGAATACCGGTCACTCTTCCTCGTCAGCAGTGAAAATTAGACAACTTACCGTTAATTCTGCCCAGTTATCTTCTGGAGCCTCGACCTGCCCGGAATCGTCGCTGGCGGAATTCGGCTGATCAAATATGGGCGGTGGAGAATTCGTTTGCTCTGAACCCGAGTTATCCGATTGTGGACGGCGCCTTGGGTCAGCAGAACGACTGAGTTGTGATCCGATAGAGTCGTAGTATCTCCCTTTGCCCGACGAGGCCCACGATGTTGCATTTGGTTTGCGCTGATGTGTGACCTTTGTTTCGTCTGTCGGACGAGAAGAGGACATGAGCCCGCTCGTCGCTGCAGAAGGAGAATGCTGCGTCATTGCAAACTTTTCCTGCTCAGCTTTCGTTGCTTTCCTGATTTGTGCAGCCTTGCCCATCTCCGTTATCGTGACGGCAACATGACTTGCAGCAGCGTCAAGCAAGCTAACAGGCGACATTCCGACGCTAGTCGCATGTGTTTTCGCAGCGACCGCGAGGTTGCTCAGTGTGGCTTCCGCCCTTTCACGTAGGCTTTGTAGGAATTCTACATCAACATCTGCTTGGTCGCGTGGCAGTCTCCTCTCATACGCGCGTACATCGTCGATAACTGCTGTCACAGCATTGACGACAGATTTCATGGGCTGTAGGACGCGCGTTGGGGAATTTGAACGGCCGATGGTCAATAAGCTATCGATGGCGGACTGGAAGGAAGTAATATGGATGTCAAGAACTCCACCATCAGACGAGTAGGGAAGTTGGTCGTCGAATTTTGGTGTTTGTAGAAATAATTGCGATGTCGCTACGCAACTTTTGTTAGATAGAGCTAGAAGATGACATAAAGGAACCACCTTTCACAGTCCTCAATTCTGTTTTGGCCTGTTCATACTTGCGCTTGTAGTCCCTGAGCTGGTTATCAAGTTCTCTGATAACTTTGGCGTCTGACTCCTTGGCTGCCATCAGCTCGTCGTTGCGTCGCGAGAGGTCAGTGAGCTCCGTCACGAGACTTTCTAGCTCAGACTTGAGCTGATCAACTAGTCCTGCTTCGGTCTAACGTAGTCATTTGAATGAGACATATATTCAGTGTCCGTTGCTCTCTTACCCCAATCATCCAGTTCTGTTTTTCCTCTTCCAGCTTTTCCACTCTATTACGGAGTATATGTAATTCATCTTCATCGTCCACAGCACGACGACTCTCGCGATCCTTCTCTCGTTGACGAAGGACCCTCAGATCATCCAGATCCTTTTGCAAAGTCCTCACAGCTACCGCCTGCTCCTCTGCATGCTAAGGAAGATTCCATCAGCGACACAGGCCCATAAATGAAGCAATAAACGCAAACCCGTCGGATTCCCTCGAGCTCCTCTTCCAATTGCCTTACACGCGCTTCACTATCCCTCAGCTTCTTTTCCTTTTCAACGCCGTCTCCGACGTCCTTCTGAAGATTTGATATCTGCGTTTGCATTGTTGCTATCTTATACTCATATTCCCGCCGTAGCCTTTCGTGCTCCTCCGTGAAACTCGCTCGACCAGACACGTTTCGGGAAACGATCACGCCACTTGCTGACCTGTCAGAAGCAGCAGACATTCTCCCAAACTTATCATAGTAATCTTCACCAGGACGGACGGCAACGTCGTCTTCATCTTCCATACCTCTGAGTCTAGCCGTCAGGCCTCCCAGACCGCCCAAGCCGGAGGGGGGGCTCATAGGACTCGGATATTCACTGCCGCTTTGTTCGCCGTCAGTCGGAACGCCACTGGCGCCGTTTTCTCTGCTCATGGCTCTGCTCCGACCGTGCTCATCAAAAGAGGTGGCGCCGCTGTCACGCACTTCGCGCCCGTAGGGTACTTCGATGTATTCTTCTTCCATTGTGCTCTTGATCGGGATAATCATGCCACTTGTTGCGGTGGTGCTCTGTCCTGCATTGTTCCCTGCTGTCGCCGTCATATCGCTTGTTCCGCCAACGCTCGCCGCAGCACTTGGACGTCTTCCGTGGTCAGCACCAACATTCGTCGGACGCTCTCGATCGTCTGATCTACGGGGAATATCTTGAGACGGCCGACGACGCGAAGGGCCATATGAGTCCTCGCTTATCCTAGCCGGAACCCCATACGGGTCTCGATATGTATCTTCGCTTCGCCGAACAGGGTAAAAATCACTCTCGTTTGTTCGCCTTCTGTCTATCGAGGGCTTACGACTGGAGCCACTCCCTCCATAACCGCTATCCGACGGCCTGTCAGCCGAAGTGCGGCCGGAAGTTCGGGAACTGTTCGCGGGGCGGGACGGAGAGCCAGGGTGAAATTCGGGTGCAGGAGAGTCGTCGTAAGCAGAGGATGAGCTACCCCTACCAGAGGGCTATGTTAAAGAGTGATTTAGATTGAGTCACAACGGAAGATCTGAGCGGCGTACGTCTTCTTTAAACTCGGGGTGTCTCCTGGAGAGCTCGAAATATACATCACTGGACAGATCTTCAAAGCGAGAAGAGGGGAGGGTTGCAAGCTTCTGACGAGCTTGATTACGCTTGGGGTGGAAGTCTTCTCTGACGGGTAAAAAAGGAACTGCTGCGAGATGAATGATATATTACGCAATCGAACGCTGTATCAGTACGAACCGTCGCTCTCAGACTTTCGACGTATAAGTTCATCATATACATCGGTAGAAAGTTCGTGAAATTGTTGTATCGTTAATCTGGTGAGTTTCTGCCGGGCGCTTGTGCGCGCATTGGGAGGCGCTGGAAAGCGTAACTATCAGCAAGGATGATATTAAGTAAGTGTAACTGCGAACATTTTTCCAGATATGCAGCAAGGTATCGAGACAGTTCATCGAAGTGTATCTTAGAGACAGATCGGTAGTCCGTTGATGGAACCTTGGTGGGGGGTCTATGGGAATCGGTATTACGATAATTAGAGATTCCAGAGAAAGTAGTTGGGGTTGGCGAAGGGCCACGTGAAGGGCCTCGCTTTAACATGACAGTACTAGATGAAGAGCAAAACAGTCGCCGTCGTCGTGAACGACCAACACGCCTCTATCGCATGTCATGATGGCACTACAATAATAACACAAACAAACACAAACGTCTAAGCCGAGAACGCTTCACTCGGCTTTCGACTCCCGCTCCAACTTCCGAAGGGCCCTCTTTCGGATGCTTCGATGAAGGTCGTGCGTATAACTGACGAATAAACTAGGCATCCCAATCAATGTCATCCCGTAATCCAGCAGCGCGTGCGACCAGTAGGGCGTCGACGTGTTCGGCCGTCCGCTGTAGGCTGCACCGCAGGACAATCCAACTTTGGATAAGACCGACTGCACAAAAGTCTTTGGGGTAGGGATCGTGGCAGAAGCCTTTCGAATCTTTGACATTTTTGATACCTGGTTATTTGGTTAGTGCATTCTTAACAATTAGGCATATGCTCGACATACGACAAAGTAAGTGTTCACATGTTCAACAACAATCTTATGTTGCTTGACTTCCTCACCCAGAGCCGCAGAGAAAGTGGCAAGGAACGCCTTGGTGCCAGAATATGTAGCGAGCATAGGAGATGGGGTAGCACCAGCAAATGAACCGATGTTCAGGATGAGACCGCGCTTCCTAGGAAAACACCTCAATAATGTCGCGTTAAAAGGTCCCTGAAAGTGCTCACCGTCGCACCATACCCGGGAGGACAGCATAAGTGACACGCAACGTCGCATTCACATTGATAGCCACGATATCTTTTATTTCGTCTTGGGGCGTATCAACGAAATAACTTGGCATGGCGTGTGACTTGCCAACATTATTTACTACGAGAACAATGAATGTGCCTTTCTTCTGTTGAGTGGTGACGAGGACTTACCAAGTACTCCAACATTCAAGCCTTGAAGAGCGGTAAATAAGGGAACGTATGCAGCCTCGTCTTGTGTGGAAAAGTCGATAGGATACAAACGTACAGTGACAGCCGGATATTTTTTCTCTGATCAAATGTCAGTCTCCTCATGTATTGTGCATGAACATGTAAGGCCTACGGATTTCAGACGCGGTAGATTCCAAATTAGTCTTATTCCTAGCAACCAGGAATACGTTGAATCCTGCCCTGGCAAGCTGGAACGAAAACTCCTTTCCGATCCCATCCGACGCGCCTGTCACGACAGCCCAGGCGCCTTCGCGGGCGCCGAAGTTCTTCAGCTACAATGGATAAATTACTATCTTTAGAGAATGTGCTTGGCAAAGAGTCTCACACTAGCACCAGATAAAATGAACGTTTGCAAAAGAACGGACGCAGTCTGGAAAAGAAAGCGCGCCAGGCTGAGAGCACCGAGAGCCAATAACAAAGTAGAAGGAATTGGCCATTCGGAAACTTGTTATGACCTTTAACGCACATTCTTCCTGTACAAGTTGAATGCTTACCAGCAATCTGGGCAGACGTGAGAATGGGTGTTCTTAACATGGCTGTTAGTCCTGGGAATTCCAAAGCGTGTCGTTTTATTTGCAACACATTGGGGACGGATTCAGGTTCTTGGGGCCATCCACATCGCTTTCCACGCTAAGTGTAAGAGTGAACAATCATATTTTTTCTAATTACAGCAAGATACGGGGAGGTACGTTTGCGGCTTTTCTTGAGGAGGTGAGAAAGATTCGTAATACGCTCGGCAAGCAAATGCATCCGAACCTTCGGCGTCGGAACACCGGATGAAACGTGTTATGCGCTACAGACGAGGAAGGCGAAGGTCTGCGCCATCAGCGCATTATTCCCCGGGCTATGTTTCGGGCACCGTAGCCCGTCATTACACATCCTAAGAGGCTCGTATACGGGATTCACAGGAGAGCCTTGAGTTGGCACTTGAGCATCAATGCGTTGTCGACCACTGGATGTAATCCAAAGGATTACATTGGAGCATGGTTCGCCGTCATTTGCAGGGTCTCCTATACAGCTCGATATCATCGTCGCATCCTCCAACTTAACTCCGCAAACCACTTTGTGCCTTTCCTTCGGGGGACATGCCGAGAACATGATCGCTCTCTTTAGTCTATTACACGCAGTCATTTGATGGCCATATATCGGCCGACATCACATCACTATACATTAAAATAGTCGGCGATAGCGAGTTGCTCGCTCATTCCCCTTCTCACCCAATGGATATCGAGCAGTGAGTAAACCTCTGCTTTAGTGCAGCGCACTTTCTGAACCTTTGCGTTTGAAGATTTCGAAAAGCGGGCTACCAAACCATTGATCGTATCTGTGACTACTACTACTCTTTACAAGAGTTGCCTGTCGTCCCCAGGGTCAAGCCTGGTTATCTCCGCCAGGCCGTACCCCGTGAGCTCGTTCGTTACTCAGTTCCGCGCGTGTTTATCAACTCCCCAATTAGCCAACCCACCTGAAAAGGGTGAAGACTTCCAGATTATTGCTGACGATTATCAGAAGCTTATTCTGCCAGGTAACCTGAAATTCTTATCCCCTTGGTTCAATTTTTGACCAATGCTCAGGGCTCACTCACTGGCAGCACCCATCGTTTTTCGGCTACTTCCCTACGTCATGTACATTCGAGGGAATTCTCGCGGATCTATACTCTACCAGTGTCTCTAATCCAGGCTTTAATGTTGGTCACATCCTCCGCTATATTTCCAGGCAACTTTCCCATCATTTGTAGTGGTCTGCAAGCCCCGCGTGCACAGAACTGGAAGCTATTACCATGGACTGGGCAGCTCGGCTCTTTGGACTTTCCCCTGCCTTTCTTAACTCATCTGGTGTCGGCGGCGGTGTGATACAGGTTATTGTCGTGCCATTGTTTATACCGAACCAACTAACCAAGCACAGACCACTGCATCCGACTCCGCGCTTGTCGCTGTAGTCGCGGCCCGCAGTCGTTATCAGCGTGAATATCCTGAAGTTAAGGCAGAAGAATTGGTAATATACACGACTACGCAAACCCACTCCCTCGGTACGAAGGCTGGCCTCATTCTCGGGATCCCTGTGCGTGCCCTCGAAGTCCGATCACAAGACAGGTATGCCCTCAGGGGTGAAACGTTACGAGATGCGTTGGAAGAGGACGATAAAATAGGACGTAAACCCTTTATTCTCAGTAAGTTACGATGTCACTGCCGTATCGCCACTTATCTTATGCGAACAGTCGCCACTGTCGGCACTACTTCTTCCGGCGCGATTGATAACCTTCCAGAGATGGTACAAATTCGTGAGTAATCTATTGTCGACTCCTGCACGAAAGAAGCGTCAACGATAGTTGCAGTTAAGGACCACCCATTAGTGTGGTTGCATATTGATGCTGCCTGGGCAGGCATAGCACTATGTTGCCCTGAATATCGACGGATGTGCTTCTTGGACGAGATCAATGCAATTGCCACCTCCTTTTGCACCAACTTCCATAAGGTCCGCACCCAACCGTTTTCGTGCAACTGACGTAACTGAAATTTCATAGTGGGGCTTGACAAATTTCGAAGCATCTGGATTATGGATTCGAGATCGAAAACTACTAATAGACGCTCTGGATGTGACACCTCCCTTCCTAAGAACCAAGGAGAGTGATACGGGTTAGTACAGTATCAATAAGAGGCCTCCAGTTTCCTGACGTGTTCTTGGCAGGCACTGTCATCGACTATAGGAATTGGCAATTTGGCCTTGGCCGCCGCTTCCGCTCCCTAAAGCTGTGGTTTGTCATGCGTGGTTTTGGTGTCGAGGGATTCCGTGAACACATCCGCCGTGTAAGTTTCACAGCCTCCGGTACTTAGCTGCCGACCGACTCTACTCTTCTAGACTGTGAGGTTGAATGAACATTTCGCGGACCTCGTGCGGAAATCTAACATACTTGAACTCGTCACTGAACCTTGCTTGGCTCTATCCGTCTTCCGACTAAAACCTGGCTTTACCAATGCAATGATTGATCTGAACGAGATAAATCGCATGTTCTATAGTAGAATCTCGGCCAGACATGACATTCTGCTCACTCAAACTGTCTTGGACGGTGTCACCTGTGTACGCCTCGCAGTCGGTGCGTACCGCACAGAAGTCAAGCACATCGACCAAGCCTTCCAACTCTTGCTGGACGAGGGCCATGAGGCCATGAAACAATGGATGGCGTACAAGGCGAGCAGTTCGTTACCGAACTGAAAAGATCGGTGCACGTGTGATCTGCGTTTCTGGACATTTACATCCTTACATGCCGCGGCTATTTAAAATGTAATAAGCTATGTAGGTAATGGTTTTCATACTAGACAAGAACTAGAAAGCAAACAAGAAAAAAAGCATGTCAGGGGTCTTGGTTGCTTCGACGAGCTGCGCGAATATTGGACATACTGTATTACCTGGGGAATGTTGACATGTTATGTCAAGAGTTGTGGCAGACACGCGGCAATGTCGGCAATCCATACCACGTGTTGGCTCACGTGTCAATTGGCACGTGGTAAGATAAGGAAGGCCTTGTTCTCAATTTGTCATAACTCGGTATAATCACCCTGCCCTTGTTCCTTACTGACCTAGCTAGAGCTGGAACCACTGGAACACGCCCTTGTACTGCACCTTCCATCGCCGTTTCTCAGAGAGAATCGCTAGTATGTGCCATCATTATCAGCTCGCGACGAGTCCTTGTCAAGGTGTTTACTCCAGGCTTTTCCTTTAGTGTCCGTTGAGGTCATGCATAGCCCTGGCTATCAAGAAGACCAAGACAGGTATGTAACTTCTTCGCTTGTTCAGCACCAAACTTCATCCACTGTGCAGTGCGCCGTTAGCATCCCGCCCTAGAAACGTACAACCTCGCCGTACTATAAGCGACCTTCCGTCATCTTCTCAGGATACGAACGACTACACGGGGTTCTGGAACAGCAGCTCCCATGCCGCCGATTATTACCTCAGAAATCAACTTCACAACTATTCCTTTGGCACAGCCCCACGTCTTAGCATCTCACCGTCTACGTGCCCTTCAGCTACTCAGGATGAAGCAGACTTCGAAGAGTTCATGTCTCGAGCCGACATCACCCCTCGGCCTTCCGTAGTCGCTTACAGCAGTCAGCCTCTGACGCGGAATCCTCCACGACACAATCCCACGCCGGACGTTGCACATAATGCCGACGGTCCTCAACTTTCACAATCGACAGCATACGATGCACCTAGATACCACGGGCGAGCCAATGACTCAACGCCTTCATCAGCCTCAGCCTCCGTTACCTCCTTCAACGACAGTCTCTACTCGGGTTCTGCCGTGAGTTGGGACAGCAGTTCCGTGCCACCAACGCCGACAAACGATTTCACCTCTTCCGAAGATGAAGACCGCCGTTACCGGTCTGATTTTAGCATCTCTGGTCCTTACCCAAGTTCGTCTGCCAATGCTTCTGCAACGAGCATGGAATTCAGCTCCGAAGAAGAGTACGACTCTGATGACGCCTTTGAAATCAGTTCAGCTCGAGTAGCAAGTGTTGAGATGAGCTTCCAGGAAGAAGAATACTCCTGTTACTCGGCAGAGACAGGTTTTGTACAAGGACGACGAGGGAGTCTGCCCATGGCAATACCTGGCGTCGTAACAACGCCCAGCGTCTCCGGACAATATCACTATGGTCGTGATAGAGATGATGGTCTTGCCACTTTCCGCAGGCCCAGTCGGAGCCTAGACGACGACCTGCACATCCTGGATGCGGTGAGAAGCCCTACCTCCAGGTCGAGATCGGACGTCACGGCTTCTTCACCTTCTTCCCCAATTTCAGTTCCAGGAACCGAGGAGGATTGGCGGAATCTCAGTGCGAGAGTAAGACAGAGAAGCAGCGCAACTCAGATGATCGGAAGCCTTTACTCCTCTTACACGGACGTTAGCAGAATCAATCAATCACAACCCTCAGCTGGTAGCACCAACGATGTGGGAGAATTCGATCTTGACTGGGCTAATCTACAGCGAGGAATTGTATCGATAGACCGATCGGAACTCATGGACATCGTTCGGCTACCCGGAGCCGCGGGCAATGGTCATCTTCCAATAAGCTCGTGGTTTCCACGCTTTCAGAGTAATGATTGGGTCCGTCGTCCAAGCGTGGCAACCATATCTAGTATTGGTAGCGACACATTTGGAAAGGCCGTTTTCCGGTGGGGTGGCGAAGGCTACCAGTCACAGCGGCATGATTGGACGTTCAAACGTGAAAAACCGATGAGCAGTGTCCATCAGGAAGTGGCAACACCCGTCAACGTTTCGGCCCGGGGCTTTGCAGGCTTTTTGGCCCCGAGGACTTCAGAAGAAGAGAAGAAATCTCAGAAAGGGCGGGAGAAGGAGAAGGAACGACAGGCCAAGGCCATGGCTTCCTGGAAAGGCATGCCGATCAGCTCTTACGAGGTTTGGCAGATGGATATTATCGGAAAATTTAAAGTCGAAAGAAAAGCAACCAAAAGTACCTTGTTCCTGCTTTTTGCCTTCCGCTGTAGCTCACCGTCCTGTCTAGCTGGAGACATTGCGAAGGGACCGCAGCAAAGAGTTATTGTGCATCGCCTGCGCGATGCAGACGGTCCTCTTCGCGGTACATTTGCGGGTCCAACAAGCACCGTCCATAAACATTCGAAAGCCGTCGCTTTCTCCGTGGGCCGATATTATCGGAGAAGGAGCGAAAATAAAGACAAGATCAGAGAAGTTAACAGCGGCCCTTTGATCATGGCATCTCACCCTCCCGCGCCACTTGCTGATTCGCAAAAGAGGCATGGTAGTATGATCTTACTTGCCCCAAGGCGAGTACAGATCGCATTCACAAATACCACATCTACAAGAAAACTCGAGTCTCACGGACTTCTCGATGAGGATCAACCAACGAAATCGATGAAGGAACCGAGTATAAATATGAGAGGCGCGGAGAGAGATAATAAGGGGAAAGGGAGGACAAAAGAGCCGCAGATCGAGAAAGAAAAAGCCAAGACAGTGAAGAAACTAGAGAGAACCTTAAGGGAGATGGAGGTAGCGGGAAGGTCAGCGCCGTCACTCATTGGATCTCCTGCGCCATCCGCGGTAAATTTGAACAACGCATCGCGGTCCGCAAACGCCTCGGGTAGTGCATCAGTCATCACGGCTACGACGATTGTTGCCTCATCTATCCCTTCGACTCCACTATCCTCTCGAAATGCCGAGTTGAACGCATCACACATGCGAGCTGTTTCTGGTCGTTCCATTACTCCAATCTCGACAGATCTGTCGGCAGGCAGACCGCGCCGCAGGCGAAGGCGTGTTCATGACCCACTAGAACTGTATGACGATGAAGAGTACGACGAAGATGGACGCCATTCGCCACCGACGAGAACTCCCCATAGTGAAACATACGGTACTGTCGATGCAAGCCTTATTGAGCAATTGAATCTAGAACGTGCCCAGCACGAGCTAGAAACAGGTTCGGTTCTCCGGAGATTATTCCGCGGCCGCAACAATCGTATTAGCGTTAGTTCTGCCACAGGGCACCTGGAGGCAAACTACGTTCCGCCCTGGATTCTACTACCTTCGAGGAGCAGACAGGAACAGCAACAGCGTGTTGTAGAAAACCTTAATAGTTCCTTCATGGATGTCGGCTTGTTGCCGTCCAATCACAGAACGAGAAAGCACGCGGGCCCTACGTCCAAAAAGAAACGCGACGATCAAGCGAACGATATCCTGAGTGAGGTCCCGGAGGAGTCGTTATACATGTTGCTCCCCTTATGGCCTGGCGAGACCGATCCAATATCAGTTCAAGATCATATCCACTTGTTGAAGCGTATACCACCTACGGACCAGCGACAGTATCTTCTCATTTATTACCGATCAATGGACTCGCATAAGAAAAAGAAAAAGCGCGCATCCCCAACCGCTGAGCACGAGCGAACCGATCGTAGCATACTACTGTCATCGTTCCACATTAGTGCTCGCTTCGTGGCCCACAGTGAGCTTATCGGTACGGGAATCCGCGTCCCAGAAGAAGGCCTGACAATATCCGGGCCATTGGATTACGCATGGGAAACCCTTCCATCGGCAGAGGTACGGGAGGAGTGCAAATCAGACTGGGTAATCGGCGTCTGCAACTCCCGCGAGTCCGGCATTGAGTTTATACCAGAAGGCCTGGTGAAGATGGATTTGTGTCGGATGTCATGGAAACCCCCGAGCGCAGTCAGTGACAACTATATACCCCCTGAACCTTCTCTTCAGTTGACGCCCATTGGGCAAGCTGTTGTAGAGATGGCATGGCTGGGTGCCATAGCGTTGACTAGTTTCGGCCAAGTTGGGCTGGTTTGAAATACCTTGTTTGCATTATTTACTTATAGTTACACGTACCCTTTTTCACCTTGCATGTGGTATGCGGCATTATGTATCACAACACATCTCATTCAACGCTGTGGACAATGTAATCTTGCTAAGGCTTTGAGAAGAAACATCAGTTAGCAGTGATAATAATGGCTACCTGGCGCAATGGTAGCGCGTTTGGCTTCGATTGCTGAACGGTACCAAAAGGTTGCAGGTTCGAGTCCTGCGGTGGTCAGATTTTTTGTACATCCCTAACATTTGGCGCGCAAGAATGAAACACATACCCTGTCTGATCGGAGCCTGCCCTGAAGTGCAAGAGGTATATAAGAGTGTAGGTACGTTCGGTGCAACTTGGAGTTAACCCCCACCTTGAACCGCGCTGTCAGATCAGCTTGCATTGTAAGGCTATACGACCTTGGTTCCGCTCATCCTGACTGCCATCGTAGCTTTGTACTCATGTAGGCATGAAGAGTCCAAGGAACGTTCTGTGTACGGATCTGGCAAGTTCTACGAGCTACTGAAATGTTCGTTCGGTCTTATTATCCCAGCTGCGGCAAAGTACTGTGCGGCCCGAAGTCTTTGCTTCTGGAAATAATACCCCTCACTAGATGCACGCCGGCCTACGCCAGTGCGTATCCAAGTGATTCCTCGGTACATGGTCCGTTAATAGGATTACCACCTGAGGAAACAGGCTGTCGGGAGTTGGATTCTTGAAGCCTAGTAGTCATTCAAATCAATTAACCCAGGCCATGTTCTACAATAGTCTCTACTTGTTAAATGATGAGACACGATTGTGACACGAAATCATTGAGGGATCGATCCATCACCAACACGCATGCCTCCCGGCAATGGACTGTCTACTTCATCCTGGCCCACGAAGACACCACTCTCGAAATTCTCGGCAGTAGGGACGTTCGCCGATTTTACCCTGGCCTTCTTTGAAGATTTCCTTCCTTTTGTTTCTTTTGTTGGATGTACATCCGGGGGGCGGAGGGATGCTGTCCAGTATGAGAATAGAACCAATCAGAAACAATCGGACGTTACAATGTATCACGGGTTGTAGTCCATAAATACGGTATAGATGTAGAACAGCTTGCTCTTTGTCCTTGGCCTTGTCCGGCATAAGCAGTCACTCATTAGTAAGGTGCCAGCATACCTCGATCATTAGATCTGTCAAAGAGCGTTCAAGTTTGGAATACAAGGAAAGTATGGGATATACCTATGTCATCAGGGAGATCGGGCGGCAAGGATTCACAACGGTCTGCATGAGCTCTCTTTTCCATCAAGGTAACGGCCCCCGCTCTTGGTTCGCTGAGGTGTTGCTTTGGTCTAATCCCGCGTCTCCGCCAAATGTCGTCTGCCCGCTGGATTATAGTCCTCGGTGGTATCGATGAGGGATTCAATTTGTCGTGGTGATAGTCTGTAGCTCTATCAGTTATAGTGATAAAGCGACGAAAAAACTTACCGAGTACGAAGGGCACGTCAAGCTCTTCACACACAGGGAGTAGATCTTCAGCGTTATAGCAAAGCTGTACCTATCAGAGTTGTTCGCAACGCTTAGAAGCTGTCCGACATACTTCATCATTTTCCAATACAAGACGATTGCGGACGTGTGACGGAAGAATCTCCCTGATGGTGTGCTTCATGCGCTCTATGGCTGCGCTTTTGTCGCCATAGACTCCACCTCCCTACATATGCATCTCAGATTCCCCCCATTTGCCCATGAGGCTTCGGACTCACATGTACGACCATGACGCCGTTGGCGCCTATACCCATCCGATCCAGCATCTCGCAGTGGTACACAAGCTCTCTAACAGCAGCCTCGATAACTCCAGGTTTGGGGCTACCGAGCTGTGTGAACTGACCAGGATGGGTTGTCAGCCTATGGCCGTATTTATTTGCCAATTCGCCGGCACGGGCCAGTAAGGGTGCACAGTACTCAAGAGAATAACCATATATGCCGTGCGATGCGTATGGAAACATCTCTGATGATATCCTGAAAAACCGTATGTTCTACGTTAACAATTAGCAGTTGTGCCAGAAGATTTTGAGGCAAGATACGTTTTGCTCGTTCCATTCAATAATAGTGATCAGGTCCTGGACATTTCTTCGCCCAAGTTCTTTGACCCAGCCTATGCCATTCTTAGCAAGACTATCCAACCTAGGGTAACATGAGGCAACATATTAGTTGCAATGAAAGAGTGAGACAAACCTGCACGTCCGAGAGCAAAATATAGCTTCGCTTGTAGGCTTCCTACTTCGCAAAACCGTGTTCAGACAAGCATAGCCTATTTAAGCTTATTTTACAGACTGGAGGTAGAGTGAAAATGACATACCGAGCCTCCCTCTAAACGTTGTTTCTTTTCTTTCCACATCAGAGATAACGTATAGCGCCTCTGGCTCAGATGCCCGTTTCTTTCGGGCCTTTTTTTCGGGGACAAATTCATCCTCGGAAGTAACATTGGCGCCCTCTCTAGCCGCCTTGCGCTTCTTTGTCGTCTGCCTCTGCAACTTAGATGTGTCGCTGATGCCGTCCCTAATGCAAAGCTCTGCGTTGCAGTCCAAATCCCCTGGAGATGTAAGTGAAGACACTGAGATCATTCTGCGCAAGCGAGCACTTCGCCTTAGTGAGGACATGATAAAGGGTATGAAAGGGGGCGATAATGGCATTGCCAGACATATTGACAGACATATTACGAATTCGGCTTGGAGATGGAGTCCTCGTCTGAACGTATGGTGCTGACTAAGCCACCCCTATACGGATCCTCTTATTCACTGCACAACCATGAGCTGGGCTGGGTTCGTCGTTCATGCCCTCCCTGTTTCCCCTTCTGATATCCTTTCAGCTTCAAAAAGTCTGTAAACAGAGCAGGAACAACCGTCTGTTATTTCTGTCGTGTAGCTTATTCAGGCCCTATAACCTATCTTTTCATAGCTTCTCCAAAAGACGGGCCAGATTGAGCGTACCGTCGACCGCGAATTTACGGATGAAGAAGCAAAATATCGCGTGTGAGTATTGGAACCGTGCCATTGCCGCTTGTCTAGCTACATGTCTCTTAGTTTTGAGAAGGAATGTCAAGCGCTACAAAAAGACAGCAAGGCATACTGGGATGCCATGCGTGGTTAGTGTGCCTTTCATATCGTGGTGTGATTAACCGTCTAACCTTCTTTTCCAGCCATGACCTCCGCCCAGTCTCGCATCGCGGAGACTATCGAGACGTTTTACGGTTCCGATCACGCATCTGACGGTGCCATGGCTGGTCATGCTTATAAACGGTCAGTGGACGATCTTGACACCGGTTTTGGACGAGAATTAGTTCGTATGCACACACCAGGCTATAAAAGAGACTTCTTATCTTGGCTTCAGGAAGGGCCCTATCGCACGACCATATCGGAACCACTAGGCAAGATGTGTGCTTACTTCCCAGTAGTGAACGAGCATATATCAAAACGGAACAAGAAGGTACGTTCTTATATTCGTTTGACTCCCTCTTGTTCATATTGAGTCCAGTTACTTGACTACGACTCAGCACGTAGCAAGCTCAAGAAAGTCATTGACAAACCGAGCGAAGATCCTACCAAACTCCCCAAGGTCGGAAAGTATGTTTAATGTTGCTGAGCCACTTTTGCCCATTTCCACAGGCCCAACAAGAGTATGACGAATCCAAAGAAGTGTTCGACCTTCTCAACGACCAACTTATTCAAGAGCTTCCACAGCTACTTGACCTTCGGGTCCCCTACTTTGATCCTAGTTTCGAAGCCATGATTAGAATGCAGTCCAAGTTTGCTGAGGAGGGCTACGAGAAGCTAAGCGGAGTACAACGGTAGGTCATGCGACATCCTATCCTCATTTTTTCTGACACTTTGCCAGGTACTTTGCAGACAATGTGAGGGATGACTATGCTGCCGGTCAGTTAGATGCCCAGGTATGTGTATTAATCCATTTTAATATCTCATTGTCAGCTATCGTAGGTCGAGAGCGTACTGCAAGAAATGAGAGAACTTTCCATTTGTGGTGGGAATTAAGTACAGTGATTTCATATGCATTATGTAGCGCATCTGTTTTCTCGTTGCACCACAGAGCGTAGAACGTACTCCAAATAATTCAACTATTTCCTTCCATTGCTCAGCTCTCAAGTTGAGGCATTTGTTACGGCACGTTGTTACGATTTAAATGATGTTCAAGATATTCGTTGTTCTAGAGGTCGGGTTACTGACCTGGCAGGGTCTGGGGACGTCGGTTTAGCTCGTTTGAAGGGTTGACGGCCAGCATAAGATCGCTTGACGGGCTCTGTAAATCGGTCGAGCAGGGGACGACTACGATAATCATCCTGGCCATAAACGTTCACTGGCCCGTCCAGTGGCCGGTAACTATCGTACCCTCGATAGCTCTGGCCCCTAATACCATCAGTATCACGTGGTCCGAGGCGTTGAGATAATGGGCGGCTTGAAGTTGGTGACCACGAAGTAGGCCGGGGCGGCGGGGAGCCTGAAACACTCCGAAGCCTAATTCGATATGTCTCTTGTCCGGGCGACCAGTGGCGGCCATCCATGTCATCTATTTCATTCAGGGGCCGCTTTCGGCCTCTGGGTGAAGGGGGATGCCATTGACGTAGCTGCTTCGGGTAAATGTGGGTGCTAGCAGAGCTATCGGCTTCTGATAGACGTTTCCCTTTATCATCATGGACCACCGGCTTAGCATGTGACGAAGGTGCCAAGTCAGGATTGATAGGAGCATTAGCAGCTGTGGGGTGGTCGCCCGCGATCAAATTGTTGTCCACTCTTGCTGTACTGGGCAGCACCCTCGGTTCCGGATCAATCATTAGGGTGGACTTGGAGCCATTTCCATTACCCGATGATTTCCGGACACCGCCTTGTTCGGCTCCACTCGTTGAAGTGGGCCTTGGATTCGCTGCGCTTGTGGATGACTCCAGTTGGCTATCAGCTGGAGGTTGACTATCTATAGCGTTTGGCGTAGGAATAGTGGAAGGAGACCCTACTGGGCGACTGTCAGGGGATGGATGCGAAATTGAAGCTGTTGAATGGACATCAGATCCAACTGCGGGGGGACCAGCTTTTGAAGTAGGTTTCAATGTAACCTCGGTGGGAAATGCTGGACGAACGCTCGCTGGCGCCGGTTCCGGAATCTGGGCCCCCATGTTCTGGGGCCTTTGCGCATCGGGCTGATCAACTGGGAGTGGGGTTAGTGTAGGGGATATAACCTCCACCTTTGGAACTATAACATCGGGCAGCGCCTTTGGTCTGGGTGCAGTTCCTACGTTAGCATTTTCCGTCGACACCGCGGCACCATGAAACGCTTGCGAGCCCGCCTGGTTGGAAGGGGTTACACCCTGCACAGATCGTGTGGGTAATACCTTTCTTGTATTCTGCTTCGCTTTCTGGCGCACACGTGAAGTCACCGCTGTCTTCTTACTACTGGCAGAGGTCGGTTGACCAGCCTCAACAAGGCACTCTATCGGTGGAACGCTATTGGAACGGACCTCTTGAGGAAAACCTTGGTGCCACATGCCTGTGAAGGGCTGTGGAAAAAATGAGATGGGCTGTCCCTGAAATGAACTTGCCATGGGCGGAAGGAACAATGGAGGAAAAGTTGGAGGCTGCATATCGGGACTTGAAATAGACAAGGTAGGTGAGTTTGCTTGCAGGGTCAATTGTCCGTTCTCTAAGCCTGCATTACTCTGAGAGCGAGACGTCTTGATCCTCTTCTGAGCCGACGCTACCAATGTCTTTTGGGCTGTGACGTTCCCAACACCGGACGTCGGTCCCCCCTTCGAAACTCTCAGGGTCCCGGGTTCAGATATGCCGTTGGCTCGTTGCTTCAAATTTACTTTTGTGGACAGGGCACTCACGCAAGCGTTACCGACGGTAGTACTTGCGCCACGTTTGTCTTGCACGTGCTGCTGGCCCTCGCCTCTAGTTTGTTCGGGCTGTTGTTGGGGTTGTTCTTGAACTCGAGCGTCATTGTTAGCCTTGTCTTGCGATTCTGGACGATGAGAGTGGGCGTTAGCCATAGCGGATAGTGGAGCTCGTTGCTTCTCAAGAGCCAATCGCAATTGAATCTCTTTCCTTCTGGAAGCATCACAAGCGCCGAGCTTTGGCTGCCGTGGTCGCTGCCCATCGTGGACAGCGGTATCCACCATAGAAGTCACGGACGCGGGGATGAACACCGGAGGTGGCTTTAGGCCACACCGCCTTTCTCCCTCCTGTCGGAGCTCGGTCGATATCGTCACGTTACTTTCCTTGCGTTCGTTCCCCTTTGTTCGTATATCTCGTTCTTGCATCTGACCCCCCTGCTTTTGCTCCGCTAATTCGCGCTCCCATCGGGCCTTCAACTCTTTCTTTTTCTCCACGCCTTCTTCTAGGGTGTTGTCGCGACGAGATGGGATCTCCAAACGAACCGGTGCTAGGGTGGGAAGAGCCATGCGTTGCGCGAGGTCTTGGTCGGACGGTAGTTGGGAAGGCTCGTTATGGCCAGTGTCGAGGCCTTGCTGATGTTCTCCAATCGACACATCCGCGTCCTCCATCGGCCCCCCTTCACTCGCGTGCTGATCATGAGCAGTTCGCAAGGAAGGATCCGGAGGAACGGCAGAGCGGCGTTCGACCTCCTGAAACCATGCTTCCCTGGCGGCTTCTGCCTCCATCTCCACCATGTTATCAATGCTCAACTGACGCTGTTCACGACGCGCCTCTTTTGAAGGGCGGGGCGGGACGTTACTAGCAGAAGGCGAATCGGATTGGTCCACGTCTAGCTTTCGCTTCCTCAAACCTGAAGACAGTTGACGATGGCGCGCCAGTCTGGCCGTTTCGCCAAGGAGGCGATACAATTCTTCATGTCCCAGCCCCGAAGAATCGGTGTCACGTTGGCGACGAGGACCCTCGGTAAGAGACTGAGAGAAGGTTGCAATATCGCGTTTCAAGGATGTAGCCGAGCATATCAACTCCGCACCATCCTGCACGTCTTTAAGGCGTTCATCCTCGCAATGGCGACGTAAGTGAACCAGCTGGCTCAAGGCATGATCTGCCCTGGACTTCGCCATTTTGGCTGCAGAAAAACTCTGCTGTGCTAACGCCATTGCATCTTTGGCTTCTGTTAGTGACTTCTCTGCTGCGGCTCCAGCTCGTTCAGCTATTTCCACAGAGAGAGAAGATTCGTTCGACGCAGCTTGGAGATCTCGCTCGAGAGACGTGATAGAATCAAGCAGCTTAGATTGCTGAGTTGTCTTCAACTTGAGATATGATATTACTCGGGTAGGAAATTCCCTAAACGGAGGGAGGGCGATTTCGGTTGGGGTATGTTCTAGCGGATTGGGTGGCTCTGGAGACATTGACATTGCTGAATTTGTTGGAGGATAAGCCAACTCTAAACTAATGATGGAGTCGGTGCTAGAGGAGCGAGCCCCCACGATGTCTTTCAGTGGGGCCTGGGAATTTGATGCCGGCAGAGTACACATGTCCCTCTCTGATGGAGGCGATAGTTCCATATCACTAGGTGAACTAGGACGTTTAGGTATCGAGACAGATGGACTATTGGCCTTTTGCGTGCCGCTACGAAATAGCATTCTGCAAAGAGGATTAAAAGGACTTATGGGTTTAGGAGCAAGGGAGTCGTGTGGTGACCGGCTGGGTGTAACAGGAGTATCACCATGTGGATCAGAGGAGCCAATTTCAAAATTGTTTCCAGGTGCCAATTTTTGCAAGAGAGACGGCCTGGAAAGAGGGACCTCGTTGCGGTCGATGACAGGGGAATGGGAAGTCGAGGTGGCATCATCCTGATAATCTTGATTTGGCTGGGGAGCTGAAATACGTTTGAGTAGATCTGGTTCTTTGCTTATCATCTTGAATTTGAATGAAGAAAGAGATGGAGGCGTTGGCAGTGGGGAACTACTTGGACTCTTGTCTGGAGAGGCCATGTATCCTGGAGGTTAAGGGAAGAAAGTGGTGAGAAAAGGCTATTATCAGATGGACGTCCAGCCGGCAAATTCCGAGACACCCACTCCGACAGCGACTTTACCGTGACTCGGTATGGGAATGATTTATAAGCGATCGAAAAGAACGCGCCCTGGGATCTCAGGGTGGGGCCCCTCGGCTATCACCGATATCGGCACCGCCTTCCCAATATGGGAAGCACGTTCTGCACATCATCCTTGCATGAATTTGAATAGAAAAGCATATTAAATTGAAACATATCAGTGCCCCCACAGTGATTGAGTAGTTAGCATCTTTTTTTCAGGGTGTATCCCCACCACACCATTCTTTGAGTCCACACTGAATTCCCTTTTTGGTGCACATGTGTGTGTGCAAAACAGTGCACTAACATTTTCAATGTGATTACCATGAGGAGTGACCAGAGTATAATACAGTTGACATCCCAATAATGCATATGCTCATGATGCATAACTATGATAATGCATAGGATTTGCCAGGTCCCATGTTGGGGCATGCACAAAAGCTAGAATTATTGCATATTGCATAATGCATAGACAAATAGCAACAAATATGCATTATAAGGGGAGCTCCAGCTGCTGGCACTCAGTGTTCTAGGCTTTTAGTGCCTATGTGGCATACTCATCATAGCACAACATGGCCCAAATTTTACTGTACATATTTAAATGATCAAAGCAGCTGTGATATAGGCAACTTTGAATGTCAATCCCTACTGCATCCAATGCAGACAAGGGGTCAGCCATCACTGGCAGTAATCTTCTCAAACAGAAAGCCACAGACAGGTCCATGGCTTGACTGGCCAAAAAGCTGAGGGTTCCAAAACCTAAGAACCTGCTGGCTACATCTGCACTGCCACCAATTGATAAGAAGTGCCGAAATCTTACTCTTGTGGACTGGATGACAGTGTTTGCTTACATTGATTCCCATCCTGATGTCAACCAGACAGAAATCATCAACCACTTTCACACACACCCATCTGGATGGCTTATCTTTGACCAATCTACCCTATCATGGAAGTTATGAGACCAATCAAAACTTGAAGCACATGCTGATAGTCATCCAAATGGACTATCAGGAAAAAGACCTCAAGCAGTTGTTAGGCCAGATGTTGAGCGAGGATTAATAAAATGGGTCAGACATATGGAAAGCAGATGTGAGACTGTGACAGGCCCTATGCTAAAGGAGAAATGCAAATGGTTTGAGGAAGGATTTGATGTCCCTGAAGCTGAGTGATTATTAGGAGGCAGTTGGGTTCAGCAATTTTGCAAGGCTTATAAGATATGTGAGCACAGATGCCATGGAGAGGCAGGATCTGTGGATCTTGAAGCTGTTGAAGCAGAGTGCATTCAATGTCAACAGATTACTGCAAGATTTGCACCATGCAATTGGTACAATGTAGATGAAACATCTTTCTACCCTTAGTAAGTGATCGCTATCTCAAATTGGATCCTAACAAATCTTATCTCTTAGTGCACCTCCTGATCGGGGTCTAGCCACTCAGCAGATCAGCAGGAAGAAAAATGCATTACAATAGCTGTTGCATGCAATGCTGCAGGTGATAAGCTTGAGCCATTCTTCATTGGAAAATCTGAAAAACCAAGATGCTTCAATAAGCAAACACCTCAGCAGCACAGTTTCTATTATCAAAACAATAAGAAATCATGGATGACATCAGCCCTATTTGAAGAGTATGTCATATCACAACCTATATTGACAGCCCATCAAGTGATTGACTCCTGGGATCTATTGACAGATGGGTTATCAAACTTGACATCAAGATGCACACAGAAAATTGGCACATTCTGTTGCTCATGGACAATTTCTCAGGTCACACCATTGGATATGAGCCAAAAAACATTGAATTAGAATACTTTGAGCCAAATATGATGCCATTTGTCCAGCCTTGTGATGCTGGGATAATCAGGACATTTAAAGCTCTTTATCACAACTGTTTCAATCAGCATGCAATTGATTGTGATGAAGCAGCAGAATGTGAAATTTACAAGATTGACCTTCTTGAGGCAATGTTAATGGCAAAGAAGGCATGGAGTGAAGCATCAAGGGAGACAATCAAGCATTGTTGGGGGCATACTTTGATATAGCCATATGTCATTCATTTATTGTCCTGGCATTGATATTCACTCATTATAACAGGGAAACATTAGCTGCAAAAGGGTTGCCCCTTTCCACAGCTCCAATACTGTGATCAACACAACCATTTGCTGATCCCACTGATTGGAAAATAACCCAGGAATATGCAATGACTGATCTATCACAACCAGATGCTGAAATTTGGCTGCAAGCTCATCTTGGGGACACTTTTGATGCAGCTGACTGGGAACCAGTGCTTCAGGCAATCACCAAAGAAGAAGACCCTGATGGGGCCTTGAAAACTATTGATGATCTTGAGCAGGTGGCAAAACAGTGATCAATATGATGGTCATACAGATGTTGTGATGGCAATTGTGGAGGAAGTCCATAATGAGATTTCCATCGAAAAGGGGGAGATAATAGAAGTACAATCCAATGATGAAGATAATGGCTTGCAAGCTAACAAACTGTTATCATGCACATCACTCATATCTCACTGCACCTAGATCCAGGCATCTTGCCTTCAATATGGTGACCTTCAGCTGGCCTTCAAGTTGTCTGAGAATATTTGCAGATATTGTGCACAGCTATGCAGAGAGGAAACCAGGAATGCAAAGCAGATGACAATTGATAATTACTTTGTGCTGTAACCATTACACTTGTCACATATTTGTTACTGTATATCCCCTATAATGCATAGACTTTTTTGGGTCCCAACTGTATGCATTATTGGGATGTCAACTGTACTAGTAAGGGTGTAGGGTTAGATGCACTAGTAGGGGTGAATCCTAATAAGACTTGCTAGTAAGGTAGACTTGGAAAGTACAAAGGCAATAGTAGATAGATATTCAATATACACTGCAAAGAATCATGATAAGCTCACTGGATCACCAGAGTGCCACTGGTCCACAGCCTTTTTCCATTCACCTGCACACAGGTCAGGGATTGAGACTCCAGGGATCATAGGCCCAGCTGTCAAGTTACCAGTGTCACCTGAGTTGTCCAGTGCCACTGGCAGGCAACTGTGCAGTGAGCTGCTGCTGGCTGCTTGGCCTGAAGGGTTTGCAGTGGTGGGTTCAGGGTGTGATCATGTTAGTCATGCAGCTGGAGTGATCCCAGGATGGCCCAGGTTTTGGTGGAGGCAGAAAGGGTCTAATGCATCACTGTAGCTTTTTTCCTCTACCTGCAATGAGTTGACCAGGTAATCCATCAGTGTATCAACTTTTTCCCCACCAGCAAATCATATTCAGGGTCCAGTGCTCTCTGAGGGGAGCATGTACAAAGTGGTATTTGTGATCCTCCTCACCAGAAGCAGTGGGTTGAGTACTATCCCTTACAGTTGATTCAGCAGGTTTCAGGGTCCAACACAGCCACTCCCCAGCATTTCAGCAAATTATCTGGACAGGCTGCTGAGACTGCATTTCATTACCCATTCACCTATAACTACACATACAGTATAAGCTCAAGTACATGTCAAAAATATGACTTTGTGCACAGACTGTAAGATTATCAGAGGAACAACACGATCTTGTATGATCTGTGTTTTTACCCAAGTAAGGAAACATGCTGATGAATGTCATGCTCAGCTGCCTTGCTGAATTGGAGTTTTGACAGCAAATGATTAATGAACAATGCATTGATGTCCTATAGGCAATAGCATGGGTACAGCATACCTGCATGGGTAGCAGGTATGGGTACCTCCAGGGTATGGGTGGGGGTCTACAGGTGAGACACCCACACCCACACCTTCCACCTGTGCTCAGGTTTAGTGGCTAAAGGGGCTATGTCACAGAGTTTGATGTGGTATCAACTGTATAGTACTGTTCCAAATACAAAAACTCTATTCCATCCCCATCACACTACATGGACTTCAATAAGCTCACATCATCAAAATGCCAAGCCAGACTCAGCAGTAAAGCACAGGCCTATGGGGATAACACTGGGACAAGGCCATCAAAATGACAAACTTGTTGTAATTTGTATGTTCATTACTTATCTTTATTCAGTTGAGCATGGCTGCTTTATAATTTGTTACTGTTTGTCTCCACTTACATAATACACTCCTTTTGACCTATGTTTCAGCTTCATGATCCTCAGTCTTTGTAAACTTGACAGACTGAGGTATGACACATTCTTTATTACATATTACCTACTAATAGCTACTTTAGCTACATCTGTCTTTACAGGTAATAAATTAGTCTTTGTAAACTTGACAGACTGAGCTACATCTGTCTTTACAGATACTCAGTGTCATTCTGCTGCAAACAAA